>VUQK01005255.1:128175-154420 GCA_015106715.1 Bujurquina vittata | reverse complement strand
CCTTGAGGGGGCTCCCCGGGGGGCCGACCCCCCCCCCCCCCCCCAACCACCACCACCATAAATTATGCTTGAGTATTTCAGAAACTGCTGATCTGCTGGGATTTTCCGAACAACAATCTCTAGGGTTTACAGACAATGGTGCAAAAAATGGAGAAAATATCCAGTGAGCAGCAGCTCTCTGGAGAATGGCTAGACTGCTGACAGGAAGGAAAAAGTAGCTCAAATAACCAGTTGTTAAAAGCAAGATATGCAGAATCTCTGAATGCATAACTGGTCAAATCTTGAAGCAGATGAGCAGCAGAAGACCACACTTTCTGCCACTCCTGTCAGCTAAGAACATGGAATTGAGGCTACAATTTCCAAAACTGGGCCGTAAAAAGACTGGAAGAACATTAAGACCAGTGTTCCCATCATCTGATGGCTGCTTCCAGTCGCACCATCTCACAAAGTTCAAATCATCTCACCCTGGTTTCTCGAACAGGAAAGTGAGTTCACTGCACTGTCAATCTAACAGAGCACCTTTGAGATGTGGTGGAATAGGAGATTCCCATCATGAATGTGCAGCATGTGTGTGACATGATGCCATCATGTCAATATGGACCAAAATCTCTGAGGAATGTTTCCAGCACCTTGTTGAATCAGTGACACAAAGACTGAAGGATGTTCTGAAAGAAATAAGTTGGCAGCAGTTCATCACAGCTCAGCTTCCAGCAAGGTTGTCTGTGTTAGGATTGTCTGCCAACTTTTCTGTTTAACAGTTTAGACTTTGAGTGCAAACATATCAGATATATTTAATAAGATTAATAAATGACACATATTTCATTACGTTTAGTCTACTAATAGCTCTGCAAGTACACACAGCATCTGTCAGTAGAAGCCAGACCAAGCTGCATGTGAAGCCTTCTCTCTCCTCTAAACCGAAAAATGCCTCAATCTGCTGTTAAAATGTTGGTTTAAAGGTAAAAGCATATGTGCTTATAATATTAGCTTTAAAAAACGTTTTAAGCTAGAAAGACTAGCAGGGAAGGTGTAGGTAGAGTAATCTAGCAATAATGTACATTTCCCCCTCACCTTCCCAACTCACCTAAAAGGTGGGTGCAGTTGTAGTCAACCAAGATTTTCTTTGGTCAAATGCAGTCCTACATGCATTGAGTTTAATAGTATTAAACAGCCCCAGGACAAATTCAGTGCAAGCATGTTGTGTAGACACTAGTTAAATATAGATGAGTCAGATGATAAACCAGAGAGACAGCCAGTGTGATCACATGTGCCTCAACTTGACCCCTGACCTTTCTCAGCAAGAAAAGACCTCAGTGTGGCTGACTCAGCAGGCTAAATTCATCCCTGTGTCTGGGTGAGAAGGAGGCAAGCACATTAACACCGTGGTCCCACCAACAGAGCTTGGACAAACATGCTACTCCTAGTCAAATATGAGTGTAGACACTTGGAAAGGTTTCTAATCGATCAGCAAATACGTGACGGAACAGGCCGATAACCCCATCGATGTTTTTATAGCTTCAGTAAAGGCTTTCAGTCAGGCCTCGGAGGGCTAGAGTCTAATTTCTTTGAAGAGAAAACAGATTTGTAGGAGGCTTTTCAGAATTAAGCATTTTAATCCTTTAAATGTGTCCTGTGTAATTAGATTGCCTGCAAATTTAATGGGACAGGTTTAAAGCGTCGCATGATTTAAGATTTCTCATCAAAAAAACAAACACTAAATATTCTGCTGCATGTGTGCTCCTGTTGGGTGTTCAAAGAAATATTAAAGTATAAATAAAACTGGCAATAATTGGTAGTAATAACCTATTGTAGAGCAGTTTGGTTTTTTTTGCAGGGAATAGATTCTGAACAGTCAGCAATAAGTCTTTGTTTACAGCACAAAACCGCTGTCAGGGAAATGCTTTGGGGGGCTTTTAAGGATTATTAAGGTCAGTGGAGCCTCATGAAGTCTGTTTTTTCTTTATTTTAGAGAAAAAAGCGCTCTGCGCGTGTTTGTTGGGACTCCACAACCTCAGAAACATTAGTATACCACATTTTATTAGAAGAGATACATTTGACGATATGATAAGTGAATGCTTTCCCCTCTGCCCTCATTAAAGTCATTCTTAAGGTCAGGTGTACATGTCTGAAAAGGCTGGGGCCTTCTCTGCTGAGTTTAATGTTTAACTGAAATTACATGGTGTGATTTTTCTGCTCATAGCGATAACAGGAGCTCAAGCGTCAAATTTCAGTTGCTGAGATGATTTTAATGCTACTTAGTGTCCATCATTACCTAGGACAGATTTGTCCTTAACGTCTTACATTTTAGCAAAGATGTGACTTGGATCGACTCGATTAATTTGTAGAGGTGATGCACATCTGGGTCTGTATCTGGGAATCCTTAAAAGGATTTAGTTTTAATTTTTTACTGTTACCGTAAAATTGCATATTATCTAGATGTTTTCAGGAAAATGTCACTAACTAATAAGGATCCAGGTGTCCTTTTAGATGAAGGGTTTTAATTTATGTGTGGTGTGGAGAGAATTTTCAGCAGTATGCATTCTGTTGTGCAATCCCTCTGCTCACATACACCTTTGTGGCCGTGCATCTTTTGCAGAAAGCACACAAATATACCCGAGTGCTCGCAGTGAGGCTTGGCAGCTAAAAGGCAAGAACTAAAGACTATGCGGGTTTTTATATGATTTTTTATATGATTTTAATTGCAAAAACTGATCATTTGAGTCTCAAGTTAAAATTTACACCTCCAATGCATAATTTTAAATTTTATTATTATTATTTTTTAGCCCCTGTAAGCGCTCTGCTGTTACAAAGACAGGTTCGCTTTCTGTTATAAAACTCCCACTTGTACGAGGGCAATATGGAGGCAGCTTGTGTTGCTGATCTGAATGCTACTTTGGAACCTTCTCAAATCACAGGCTTCACTTCATCAAGTGAATGCCCTCAAAGGTCCAGTCTCATTTTTTTTTTAAATCTTTGCCTCTTCTGATAACAGAAGATCTTTTTCACAGGGAACTTGACTTGTTCTGCTGTACACCTTCTCAGATACCTGAGGAAAACTATCAGTGGCTACTGGAGAAAACAAAAGCTTTTTCTGTTTTCAAGCCTTTACTTTCCCTGGAGATTTTGTTCCAGCGGTAGAAAGAAATCCCTGCTGAAAATAAGGTTCATGAGGAACCGATCCAAATGCTGATTATATCCTTCTATAGCCAATACATTGTGGAATCTTTAGGAAATTCAAGTTGACATGACAGACTTCTCAGCAGTTACACGTTTACATGCAAATGTGGACCTGAAGGATTCAGTTTGAGCTATGCCACAAATTATAGACTAATATTAGGTCTTTTTTTTTACTCAATTTTTTGGTCTTCACCAACTCTCAAGGTAACAGTCTGTGTTAGTGTCTCACTGTATTTACCAGAAGACTGAGCAGTTGGTGTACTGATATTTTTTTTAAGATAAAAAACCTTTTTATGTTGCATCTGAAAACCAAAACAATGAACTAAGAGATGCTTAAACTAGAGATGCAGCAATTGTAATTGGCCCATTCTCATTTCTGATTTTTTTTTAAGCTTGACCTGCAAATATACTGTATTTCCTGATTCTGAATTTTATTTCTGAGAACTGTAACCAATGGCACATACAAACAAAAGTTAGCTTTTCTTCCCCAAACAGCACAAAGTTACAGGACTTTCTCTCACTTGACTGAAAATAAAGAGCTCTGCTACTGGAAAGAAATAATTAAATTAACTGAAAATGAGATGATGCACACACACCTTTGCCTGAACATTTTTAGCTTACCAAACACAATCAGGTGCAGCAAATTTCTACAACAAAACAAATGTAAGGTAGTTAGTGTCATGATCCTGCCGGTGGCCCTGTGCGCAGTATGTTTGTGTTTTATGTATTAGTATTGTAGTTTGTCTTTGTTTCCCTCATGTTCCCCTTCACATGATCTGTGTTCAAGTGTTTTTCCTTTGGTGTGTAGGTTGTTCGCTTTCCCCGCCCCCTGTTCTGTTAGAGATCCTTTGCAGGTTTTGTTCTCATGTCTTGGTCCTTCATCTCATGTCATGTGTTTGGTTTTACATCCCTGTGTTGTATTTAGGTTACTGTTATGGTCTGGTTTGGGTTTCTGTGTTAAGTTTGCACATGTGTTCTGTTTTGTCACTTCCTGTTTTATTTTGACGATCTTGTGTTCTTTGTATTTAGTTTTGATTTCCCTTTTTTTGTGTTTTTTGTCATTCGGGTCTTCAGCAAATAAAGCTATTTTGAGTTTAAGTGGTGTCTCCTGCATTTGGGTGCACCCCTCGCCACACACAGCCCCTGACCGTGACAGTTACATCATTTTCCAGTATATTTATAACGTCACCAGATAGCAGGACATCCACCATTTTCACTCATCTCTATAATTTTTCTCATAACTGCTTGGATCCCATGTTCATACTAAGGCTGCTGGGTTGTGCCTGGCTCTGAGCTCTGGATCACTTTGTTTTTTATGCTCTGTAAAATGTCCATATTAAGCTGGGTTAGGGTGATATAAGTGTCGGAATAGGCTTGTTTTTAATTAACGTTTTCATGGTGGTCCCCCTGTGGTTTATTTTGGCAAACTTTGCATCTTCACTCATAGTGAGGAGCTTCCACACTAACATCATGTTAGCATGTTGTCATATTGGGGCGAATGAGGAGACTCAGACAGGCGGGATTAACAGAAAGCTCATCTTTAATGGTGGGGAAAAGGCAGTTCAAAAATGCAAAAACAAAAAGAATCCAACTCGAACAAACAGCCAAAGTAAGACAACAGAAGGCAGCAGTAAACAGTACAACGCAGCAGAGAACTAAGGCAAACCGAGGCTTGAAATACATACAGACACACTGAGGGCTAACAGGGAATGAGACACAGCTGGGGAACTAAATACACCTAAACTAAATCAGGGTAACGAGACGAGGGAAGTAAAATTGAAACACAATACACAAGAGACAAAAATAAACAGGAAGTAACTATGCGGGGAATTACATGACAACAAGAGGGAAGTGAAAGGACTGAAAGAATAAGCAAAACAAACCACTAACAGAAACCAGAATATAAAGTGACAAGTGCTACGGACCAAACGCAGAAGCATTACTAAGATCAAAAATACAGAGAAAACCTGAAACCTAAAAAATGAATTCAAACTCTCAATCAAATACTGACCGCCGAATAATAAACAGTCATTTAAAGTCCGAAAACACAAACACCCAGGACCATGACGTGTGGCTGTGACTGTGTGTATTTGTCTGCACCGCTGTGCACGAGTTGCACATGCATGAAATGGATCTACACATTGGAGGCTGTTGGGCTGGGCCAGCTAAAACTACTGATAAGAGAAGCTGCAGAAGTGTCTGCGGAGTCATCAGTCACTGCTACCCACACATTGTCACACAGTCCTGAGAGCTTACTCCAAACTATTGATTGTCGCTCTTTTAAGAAGTTTTTTTTTTAAGTTGCAGAGATTATATTTGTCATTGAAATGGGACCTTTTATGCTCATTTCCAATACTATTTTTCTTTTTTGATTCTACCAGAGCACCTTTGCATGACTCACAGTTCCTTCTGAAACAAGCTGTTTAAGCCATCGTTCTTCTGACTGACCTCCCCTTGCAAACAGAAGATTTTTAACAGTATATGTTGATTGTAGAAGTATCCATCCATCTGTTTAAAAGTAGGGTTGGGTTGTGCATTTGAAGATAGCCTTTCATGCACTGGTGTTTCCTGTACGTGCCTGCAGCCCCTCAGGTCGCATCGCTGCAACGTAGATCCTGGCATACAAATCACCTTCTCTGGTCCGGGTGACAACGGGGACTGCTGTGTTTCAGCCCGAGGTGCTTGTGTTATGTGGCAGATTTGCGGTGACAGGCTCCTGCAGAGACATGACAGGCAGCACATCCGGCTTGATATGAAGCTACAATCACGTTGACAGGGAGGTAATGAAAGGCCCCGTCTCCATGACGCCCCGGCTGTCCCGCTCGGTGCTGTGTTGAAGTGGATAGCGGAGTGATTGACGGTGATAATTTGACCCTGTCTGTCAGGGCGACTTTCTTTATGGAGTGGCATCACTACAAGGACCTGATTGTCTCAGTGGTCACAGGTTATCTACTCAGGTTGTGGATGTAGTTAATTTGTCAAGGGTATGTGTTTATGATTCAAGTCTGATTCTTGAACTTGGAGGATGTCCCATCTCTTAAAGATTCAGTAGCTTTGAGATAATCTGGTCAGATATTGTAATAAGGCAGTTTAACAGCATGTTTTCACTTTCGTCCTTACGAGGTTCCTTCTGTTTGCTGTCTTCTATAAAAGTTTTGGCATTCAGCAGCACGGAAGGAACAAAACATTCACATCTGTCTTGGAAAATAATTTTTTTCTTTGTATAGCAGACAAATAGACAGAAAGGTAGAGGGCGAGCTGTGGAGAAATTATACCAGGGTCTGAGTACATCCAAACAGCTGGAGCCCCACATGCTCTCTTTCAGCCATCATTCACATTCATAATCTCGATTCAGCTGTGAGACTAATGTTTTATGGCTATAGCTTTCCAAAGGTCATCTGGAGAGAGCCTTGACTCTAAATGCTGCATTACAGCAGTTGTGGAGTTCGTGTTGCTATCTGATAGGTCAAAGTTCACCCTTAGAATGAAGATCCCTGTTGTTTTTTGTCAGCTGCCTGGATTTTGGTGTTGCTTGTCTGTGTCACTTGTTTTTGCACTTGAATAAACAGTTTCAGTTGACAGTCAAATTCACATGGTTGCAGGCAAAAAGAGCCCACGCTCCACAGCCTCCACTATTGTCATGTGAGGCTGGGGCCTTTAAAAAATGAATTTTTCTGCAGATGTCTTGTTTTCACCCAACCTTTATTCTTCACCCCCCCCCTCCTCTCTCTCTCTCTCTCTCTCTCTCCTGCAGATGTGAAAGTTTTTGTTAGTCCCTGAACATCCATTCCTGAGTTCTAGATAGTTTCAGCTCTCTGGTCAGGAATATATTTATTTTTTACTGAGTAGCACACGAGGCGTAGGTGTTTCATTAACGATAAGGAGCTCTCACATAGTTTTTTCAAAAACGCATCTTTGAGCAAAATACTGAAGTCTGTCCTGTGAGGTGGGAGATTTCAATCATTTCCCTTTGTGTCATTTTTGTGATAACTTAGTCTAAAATGAACAAATTCAGTGCAACTCTTCCAAAGGCTCAGATAGGAAGGTTGACACCCCTCACATTTTGCACAGTACTGCATGAATAAGGAAAATTGTGAGGGTGTGTTGCATTCACATTCAAGTGTGCATCAGTTCTTGATCTTACATTTAAGTCAGTCTGAATTACTGTAAGTATAATTTGCGTAAAATAGCTGCTTTGTTTCGACAGAAGGCTAAGTGCAGGTTTTCAAAATGCATTTCAGCACAAGGAAGAGCTCGTTAGTCAAGGTCATTTTCCCAAGATCAAGAGATGTATCTGTGTCTGGCATCTTTCTGCAGGTTTGTCTCTGGGCGGTCACCCAGTTCTCCAGCTGACAGGATCACAAACAATGCTGTAGATTGATGGGAGGGAACAACAGCCCAACACACAAATCTACTGTGTTTATAGTCTGTAAAAGAGTCGGGAGCATCCGTTACGCAGTTTTACACAGTGCTAGTCCTGTGGGGCAGGTCTGTACAAAATCTGTCTTTACAGGATATCATGTAGAAGAGTTCTCATCCGAGACAAATCACCAAATCTGGCTTCCGCGTGGCTACATTCCCGCTGTGAGTTTTATTAGATTTTCTTTTCCTCCGTTTTTGATGAAACCTGATGTAACAGAAGCTGCATTCACACTGAACCCTCCCTGTGAAGTGAAATGGTATCTTTTCACTTTGATCACTATTTTTTTAAAAGTTATTTTTAATATTGGGCTCTGAAGCTGGTGAAAGAATGATGGGAAATCAATTAGAGAAAGGGTTATAATCTTGGTATCTGCCAAGCATTATGGGTACATTTGGAGGAGGACCAAAGAAAAGTCTTGTTGATCCATTGTCTTCCTGCCAGCCAGTAATGATATGCTAATGCTGCAATTATTTTCCTTGTCAAACAACAAACTTTGTTTTTGTATGCAAGGGCAGAGCTGCACTTTGGACATCTTAGAAATAGATGGATTGCTAAAAATTGCAGCTCACATGGCCATCATAACATTATAATAATCACCTTCTCGTGACAAATTTGGGCTCTCACATTATTTAAGAAAATGTGAACAGCAGCATCAGGAGTCTCATCTCTGCCAGGCAGAGTACTGCACGGGCTCCCTGTGTGTCTCAGGGTAATAGAGTCTGTGTTTTCCGCCTGTAAAGCCTCCGGCAGGCTCGCTCCTGTGGCCGAATCCTCGGAGACAGGTGGTTTGAAGTTGGAGGATAGTGTAACAGAATGACTCGGCCCACCTTTCAGCCCCCTCAGGGCTTTTCTCCACACTGCACAGTGGCTCTGACAGCTCCGCTCCCGCTGTTTCCCCCACCTTCATCATAACCTGGCGTCATCCCATTGAACTGTGGCCGCTTTTAAAAGGAAAAACCCTTTTGACATTGTTTGTTTCTGGGACCTACTTTTCCACCCTATCTTGACGTGAAATCGGCAAAAAATATAAAGCGGAATTTGAGTTTCTCACCTGTGTCTGAGCAAAGCTGTCCATATTCCATCTGATGTGTTTGGAAAAAGCTGAAAGCTTTTAGGTTATCACTGCAGGGAGATTTACATGTTTTATTCATGTGTTACCCCTTCTTGTTGTTTCTCTGTAAGCATTCGCCTCTAGGTATGGCCTTGGTGCAGCAGCACAAGTTTTGGAAAAAGCAGCCACGGAGAGTACATTTACTTGAGTACTGTGATTAGAAGACCAGTTCCATACCTATAAGGCCAAACTGAACAACCTTGGGTTCTATTCTGAAATGTAACGTCTTTGTCCTCTTTGACCAGACTGCAGTGATATTTAAAAAGTTAATATCAGTCTTACAAAGAGTCAGTAAACACTGGTGTTATTGTAACTCGTCTAAAAATGCTCAAGTTTACCTCTAAGAAAGATGCAAGAGAAATAAAGTAAAACAAGGCAGCCTCTTAGATTGGGTGTGATTGATTTTTATTGTGCCCCAGTGTGATTCCGCCCTCTTCCAGCATCCACATTAATGTTTCATATCCAAGCGCTCTTGCATCATCGTCTACATTTAATTTCAACATGAGATCAAAGCACTTGTTTCGCACCTTCCATGCTTTGAAGGTACACCCTCTGATTTTAGCATAGCCAGGTTTCACATCTAATGTGTACATCACCCGAGTACACCTGGGCCTTGTACTTGTACAAATCGAGTGCAACAAACCCTTCTGTTACTTGTAATCAGGATAAACGGTCACACAAAGCTGGTAATCAACTTGCTAAGTTAACCCGAGGTTTCCACCGCACGTTCATGTGAAAGGGGTGACGTTGGCTGCATCTGATCAATCACAATATGGATACTTGTGGTGGCAGCAGAGCGGCTGATTTTACGAAGAAAATAAAAGTGTACTATGGGAAAAAGTGTACTATATTATATATAATATAGCTGTTTAAAGGCCTTTAGTGGATGCATGTGTATATCCACCCATCCATCTGTCTATTTACTTAACCATCTGTCAAAATATGGCGGCGGGGTGTCTGGCACCTTTCCCAGCTGACACTGGGCAGAAGACAGGATACATCCTGGACTGTTTGTCAGTTCATCAAAGCAAATTTTAGAGTTTAGATATCTGTAAATTGAAATGCACATTTAGGCCTTTAGACTTTCTTCCGTGTGGTTTTATTTAAATAACTATTTGACATTTTCAAACTGTTTTCAAAATGATTAGAGAAACAAAAAAGAGGAAAGGCTGTTATCAGTCATAACAAACACTTAAGTTAATAATTCTCTTGTACTTTAAGTTGAGGATTTTTAGTTACAATTCAGGATTTTCATATTACTATTCTGGCACTTTTACTCTGAAAGGCTTTGAATACTTTTTTTTTTCTCCAGAAAAGAGGGGGAAGCTTTCCAAGGCTCTGTCAGTGCTGGGGTGGGTGTGGGGGTCTGGGTTAAGTTTGATCATTGAAGCCAGGAGAGGCAGACCATGGGCCCCAAGTGCTGATGGCAGTGTGCCCGGAGGTATGGCATGGAGAGTAGGGGGGTTGAAACATACTTGTCACTCTGGAAAGTCCTAGCAGGGAAAGCAGGGAGATTTTCAGCCAGAGTGGATTCTGGGCTTAGCTCTCCCATAAAATGTCAACATCCAGCGACCAAAATGCAGCTTTCTTACAGCCCAGTCTGCTACAAAGGTTTTAAAACAAGGATATCTTTTTACAAAAGTTTTGCACATTTGAAATCTCTTCCAAAAACCTAATGAACATCATTTTCTTTTCAGAATATAAATTTGCCAGATATTGGATTAACATTGTGAAAAATAGAAGCATCTGCTAAATAACATGTTTTTCCTTCCCTGGACTTGAGAATCACACTCTATACCCTTACAAATAAGTCAACAGTGCATAGCTTCCATCTCTAAATCGAGAGCGCCTGGGGCCCAAATAGGTGTGAATATGAATCTCTCACTGACTGATTGGGAGCCTCTCTCGCTGACTGTGAGCCAAAACAAAGGCATCGTTCATTGTTCTCCCGGGGAAATTGTGGCGGTGTGCAAGTGTGGGTTGAGACTGCCAAGGTACATCCATCTCTTTACCCAAATAACACAGCCATTTTTACGCCTCCTCCCCTCTTCTTCATCACCTCGGAGGCAGCAAACTAACCATAATCCACAGTGGCTGCATAAGACTGCAAGGGACAAACAGGAGAGAAAGCTGGAAGATGTTTGAGAACAAGTGTATCCAATTTGTATTCAAACCCAGACACTTCCAGACTTTTTTGTCAAAGGGCACTGAACTGTCTGCTTCTATTAAAGACCCTGTGCAGCCAGGCTCAGCTATACAAGACAAATGGCGCCAACAGTCCTGAAGTGAACAATTACTTATGTGTCCTCCACAGGGGTCACAAATATATTTGGATTGGATCAATAGGCATGTTTGAAGGATCGATGGTGCAAACCACAGACAGAGGCAGGAACATCTTAGCTCCCTAATTTCATCCTCCATTAACACCAATAGGACTTTTTTTTACCACAAATATACATGTCAGAACATGGAGCAGTGTGACACGGCAGCATCAGGGCTGCTGAGGTGAACGATATGAGCGACTGCGCTGCGAGCAGGAGGCACGCAGGAGTATTCTGCTTTGTCTCACCCAGCGCTCTGAAAGTGGCACAGCAAAAGAGATGGTGTCCAAAGCTCAACAGCTAAATCAGAATCAGTTGTAGATGGTGATAAATGGTTGTACGTGTATGATAATACTCCCTATACACTGGGGCATCGCTCCAATGTGGCAAAGTAACTAGAAATTTTAAACCCAGCCTCTGTGTGTGGGCTAAAAATTACTTTAACTGCGATCAGTGTGCACAGTAGAGGCATTTCTCACTCTCTGGTAGCAGGTGTGTAGTTGACCTAAAACATACAAGACAGAAATGAACCAAATTTGGGACAAAATTTGTCTACTTTTTCCCACTGGCACATCCTTGTGAAAAGTACTGCTTATGCATGTGAACAGCCTGCAGCTGCACTCACAGCTGTCAGGGGATCTGGGAGTGATAACCCAAGACCTGCTCTCTCTTTCACGTTTTCATTTCAACCCAGCTGACCTTACCAATAAGCTCACCTCCCACATTACAAGATGATCTGTCTTTTCCTCTCATGCTCTGTCTTTCCTAATATTCCTGAAAAGCTGCTGAACAGAATGAGACAGTTTGACAGTTTATCACCAAGAAACCAATTTAAATCCAAGTGAAGAGCGTAATTCCTTAGGAAATCATCTCTGACGTCTGAGAATTAAAAAGTTGCAGCCCTTTTCAATTGTTCGACACGGACGATTTTATATTTTTTTGCACTTGTCAGTGTCATTTCAGTGCCATCGCATTCGCCAGAAAGAGTCTAAGAAGTGAAATAAATTGGAAAACTAATGCGTTGCAGAATTAACAAGTTTAATTACACTTCCATGGTTTGAAAAGGAGAGAAACCTTTGAGCCTCTCATTGTTCTGTCAGGAAAGACACCATGCGGAGCTCAGATTCAATATTTCCTCTGCTAAATCTGCATAATTAAAAATTTACACATTATGTAAAAAAGAAATCAGTACAATGCATTGCAAATATTTGCCATTGTTGAGCTCTGATTGATTGGAAATTACATAAACGGGAAGCACTACATCCACTAAATCCCCGCTTATGATTGGATTTTTTGGAGGGAATCAGCCATCTGTTCTGCGACATGCTGCTGCGTAGGTCTCATTTTCTGCAAGGATGTTGTTTTGTACTGTAAACAATATCTAATATTGATTTCCTATGTGTGGCTGACGTCGCCACTGCTGAATGGCAAGAAATGGGTGCAATTACAGTCTGTGACTTGGATGTGGCTCCCTGTTTGTCAACAGAGGTATGAAATGTATGCTGGGATAGGTTTGGCGATGATAAGCCTGGGGAATGGTCCTCTGTTTCTCTTTGCCTCTGCTCAGTATGTACTGCAGCAGAAAAGAGTCTGAAAATATATATTTCCTGTTGTGCTTCTGCGGGATGCTGTGAATTTTTGGTGTATTCATTCTTTCTGTTGTTTGCTGGCTTGTGGGTGTGGGTGCCCGGAGGCTGTAGGTGGGAGGATATTATGGGATTTGGCAAGTTTTAAAGGAGTTTGTTATATATTTTTCCACATATTTTTGGAGAACATTAAAAACAATCTTGGTTATATGTTTACAACAGCTCACAGGGAAATTATCCAGATCTCCGAGAAAAACATGTGTAATGCATGTTTTTATTTAAGGGACTTTCTGTTGCTCACATTTTAAGTATTTATGGCTTCATCAAATTGGCTTGATTATAAGAGCTTTCAGAAGTGGGTATGAGGGCTGCTTTCAGGGCTGGAAAATTGACCAGCTGTGACAACCACAGTACGTGTTGTTGGTTGAATTTGTCATCATGACGGATTAGACACTGTACTCAGAGAGTAAATCATATAACTTCATTTTTTTAGAAAGCTGGTAACAGTATTAGCTGATAGTCTTTTGTGTTTCTAGAAGTAAAAGTTAACATATATATTTTACCTAGAGGGACATTTTAATCAACAACAAAGTAAAAAGTAAAAGTAAAGATAAAACGTCAAATATGTGAAAAATGCTGCTAATAAACTTAGAAAAGAAAATTCTAAACTTAAAGAAAGGACAGTGTGATGTGTTGGCACAATTCCTTTTTCATTAAATCAATTTATGTCTGTGTTTTCATTTATCCCTGATTTTAGAGGTTAAATATTCACCATTTAGCTGTTTTTTAATGACTTAAATTTAACAGTGTTTATGTATGAGGCCTCGGTCACACACTGGTCAGAAATTTTCTGCTGGTCGCAAGGGAAAAATATATATTCCCTGACTGGTTGGCGAATGGTTGGTTGAGGCTGCTGGTAGAAATTGGTTGCATAATCACCTTGTGATTACTTTGGATGCAAGCAGATTAATGCTCATTGATCATAGTTTGCACGGAAGATGCCAACTTGTCTGCAAATGCTTGCCAACTACTCTCTGAGTGTTAGTAAAATTGTAAAAAAGTGTGACAAAACCAGTAACGGAGACCGTTTGCCTTTTGAAATATGTTGGCTTGAGCCGAGAGGTACAACTTTGATTTTGAAGGCAAACATTCTCTCTGGTTTTACTACCTCCTGGTCAGCAGATAGCGAGTGTTTGCAGACAAGTCGGCTTCTTCCATACGAACTGCATGAGACTGCGACAGTCTGCTAGCAGCCAACACAATCAGAAGGAGGTTTTTGGTTCAGTAGCCTCTTTGCGACCGATTTCACAAAGACCTCCAGGAACCACTCGCCAGCTGGTTGGTGAATACACAACCAAACATTGCCAGAGGTTGTTGGGGATTCGATTTTCTCCCTTTTCACTAGTCATTCTTTTCCTTTGGTTAAAACAAGTCCACACTATTTTGTGCACCATTGATTTTCTGCCATGCAGTGGATTTTCTTATTACAAATATATCTGTTATGTTACAGTTGGTGAGTATCAATCTGTCTGATATTTGAAAATATGATATTCTTGCCCCCCTCACACTCTTCCTCAGACAGCTGGGCTCTTTTAACTGTGGGAAATAACAGGTCCACTGGGAGAGTTGGACCCGCCTGCATGTGTTTACACAGCACTCAGCTCAGAGAACATTGGAGTGTGGAGAGGTTTGGCAGGGTGGAGGGGTGAGAGGCTTGGTGATGCTGATGGATTAGCCGGAGGGATGAGGACAGGCCCAAGGGCCCCTGTCTGGCCTCGCCTGAAGTCTCCAGCTCAGAGAGAAAGTGGGGGGAAAAAAATCATGGTTAATACACCCAAACTGGCACTCAATCAGTCTCCACCTGCAGACATACACATCAACACATATACACCTACACACTCTCAGAACCTTTTCCACGCAAAAGGAAATCTATCTTCGGTTAAAGAGGTGCCACCCACCACGAGGTCTGATACTTCTAGCACGTGCACATTGTCTCAGATCGATTGTTTTCAGAGTTTACATTGTTCAATTAGCCTGAAGCTCCCATGTTAATCAATATGGGTAAAATGATCATAACTTACGGCGCTACCACAGCAACCCCAGATGCTACTGTGGTAGTGCACTATACCATTTTATTGTGCTAGTGCGATGAAAATAAAACAGCAGTCTAGCAGTCTACGTGAGCCAGATAATGGTCCAAATCACAAGATGTAAAATAAAAACTGCTTTTGTTGCTGGAGCGCGTTTTCTTCCAGGTAATATAAAGAAAAAGACTGCCCCATCTTGGGCAGCTCGTGACCTCCTGACAAAAATACTGTGATAAGATAAGAATAGCATGCAATTGTTTCTTTGCCTCATTTTCACTGCTGTGACAACTTGCACAGTATGTTCTGTCTTCCACGAACAGCTGTCTGCACTTTGTTTCCTTTTTTTGACTGAACCTGAATCAGAACAGCAGCAGAATACCAAATTAATCACAACTCCAGGTGCACATGACTGTAGTCAATGATTACACTGATTAATTTCATAATCGTGCAATCATCTGGTCTATGAATGCAGTTATCTTTAATATTACTAAGTCTTTGCTTTGCAGACCATTTCTGTAAACAGCTGCTGTGCATCCATTTGGAAAGCACACACAGTTGCTTGATAGTAAAATAAGCCATAGCACAAGTATATAGAATCCCTCCAGCTTATCCAATTTGAATCCAAGGCTTCTCCTTCAGCAGACATTTTACTGCATGACAGCTGCTCTGGCTCGTTTTGGGGGAAAAAGTTTTGGGTTTAGAAATAAAAGATTGTGAAGTACAAGTTGCATAGCCAAATATTTGTCATATTAAAGATGAATTTAACAATGACATCATGACAGTATAAACCTTTAAAAAAACATATGCAAAGGCTGGGAAGAATTTGGAGGGGACTGGAGTGATGTGAAAAAGTAGTGAGACACACACAATCCTCTAACTATAGTAAAAGTATTGTGCACTGCAAATTATTAAAAAAAAAAATTCCAGTCCCACTGTGGAGAGTCTTGTGTCTGGCTGACTTTACAACAGCTCCAATTCCGCCATCACGCATATACAGTAACTCTCGTAGAGGCAGCAGCAACTTACATTACTATCATCTGAATCATTAAAGGGACTAGTTCTTTCAACAACGACAACCAAAAAATCCAAAACCTCTGCAACTAAAATGCAGCTGCAATTTTTGAATAAAATAAATTATGTTATCGCACAATCCTTGCACCAAGTAAATGACACCTCATTTGAAGAAAAATGAGTTATGGGCCTTTTAGTGTTCATTCGTTTTATCTGATCGGTGGTTTTTGCTTATTAACTGGCCTCTGGCCACCTGCCATTTTGCAGAAATGACCCCCAGGCGAAGCTGAGTATCCCTGACCTTCTGTCATCCAGTGTTCATCTGACTCTATTGATCAGCTGTCAGACAACTAATGAAAGGCAATGATCAATTCCCATTACTGGTTTATGCAAATTATATTTTGTTTTTAGTGTCTAACTGAAGCGCCTCAGCAGCTGAATACTGAATCAGTGATTTGTCAGAAAGGTGCAGCTTTACATAATGAGATTAATGATGATTGAATTCAGCTGTTTCAGTTTTAGGGCTGTTATTATTAGGATACTTGTACAGATTCCTTACAATTACTTATTGTGCTCATTTTCATTTTTTGACTCTTCTAGGTTGCAGATTAAAATAATCCTTATTTATCTCGTGCTGGGCGTTGATGCAGCCACTCAGATCATCAGTCTGAATCTAGCTGTTTTACTTCCTCTTCCTTTAAGTCAACTTTCTTCCTATTGGCTGGTCTTAACAAACAAAAGGTTTGAACAGCATGGGGGAGGGGAGAGTGTGCTGGAGATATCAGCTCTCTCAGGCGCACTAAAAAACTGTAACAAGTTGTCGAGTCTGCTGTGAAAACGTCAATTTTCTGCATCACCTTTGTGGCAATAAGTTGCTGAACTTTACTGAAACTGCAGTGACACCCAAACTGTCTGCACTGTATCAGAAATATTTAGAGATATAATTTTTACACACTGTGTTAGCATATGTGTAGTTGGGCCTAAAATATACAAGACAGAAATGAGTCAGCGAGTTTGTGACCTGAAACCCTCTCTGAGGATAAAGCGACTGAGAGCTCAGCTCTTGGAAGAAGCTTGGGGAGGCCAAGTGTTTTGGGGGATGAGTGGACAAATAGTGATTATAGTGTTGAATACATCCCAGATGTTAGATTTGTTGATGTGTTCCCGTTCCTGTGGAAACGCAGCTGAAGAGCGTGCGAACCTGCAGGATGAAGGCGAGGTTATTGTTTGTGAATGAAAGCGCATTCTTTGGTCCTGCCTGTTCACCAGTGCAGATGTGAGCGTTTCCGATTTTAAGCTATGTTAGGCAGGTACTAAGAGGACTGTGGGAACAGTGAAAGGACCTCTTTAGTGTTTTCATGCTGGGATTTAGGCAAAGTGAGAAATGGTAAGGTTTTTTTTCTCAGTGGGGATTTGAGCCGGTGACCTGTAAGGATACAGTCATATTACCACAGGTAATGGTCTGCACTGGAGGGAGGAGAAATAATCTGTTGCAGGATGTCCAGTGTCCGGTGATACGTTGCCTGCCAAGTCCAGGTTCTCTCACAGTGGAGTGAATCAGGGCCTCGGGGCGCCTGAGCAGTACTGCTCATTCGCAAAATTGAAAGTGGACTGAGAGCCAACAGCAGCGCTTCATCGTCCTGCAGTCTATCGCTCAATCTCCTGGAATATGAGACACTCACTGTGCCTGACTAGAATCCGGAATTTCTTAAGGTTTGTGTCACTCGGGAAGCACTCGCCTCTATGTGATGGTTCTGCCTGCAGCCCTCAATGCCTGTCTGTCTGGCTCTTTGCCAAGGAATTTTTGTGTATTCTTCCTGCACTGACCAATGCCAGAGCCAAGACAACCAACAATTACATAAAGAAATCCACAGCGGTGACAGCAAACTCCCTGATGGTTGACTCCAGCACTTTAAACCCTGTGTTTTGGGGTTTTACACAGTGTGCTCCGGCATGTTTCTGGGTGCTTTGTGGCTTAGCCTGCTTGGGTTTTGTGTCCACTGTTTTTACTCAGAAAGAAAATTAGCAGTTCACCACAAAGCTGTCGTAAAAAAAAAAAAAAAAACTTGTTATGTTCCTCAAGGTTAAAGCCTTGATTAAAAATCACTGGACCTGAAGCAGGGCTGCCTCCTAATTCCGCCTCATTTTCTTTTCCTTTGGCTTCATTCCTTCGTCTAACACGCAGTCCTGACACCTGTCCTCTTCACAGACGCCGTGTTTCCCCGGGCAGTGTGAATGCAATATTAGTCACCTTCTAATTCATTCCCTCTACCTCCCTTCTCTGCAGATTGTAATTAACACTTTCTGAGTTCAAAAATTGGCTTTTATTTATAGCCCTCCCTGCCTTCTTTCTCATTTTGGGCGACATAAAGCAGTGCTTGCTCACAACATGCTTGTTTCCTGATGCCGGTGTTGCCAGGAGCCATTCTGATAAAGTTCATTGTGTCCTGCGCAGCAAGCATATCAGCAAAAGTCAGAACAAGTCACTGTTTATGTGATATGAGCGTGCCTTTTAGCATTTTTATTCAAATTCTGAAGCATATCATGGCACACTGTTTTTCTTCAAAAGGGGTCACGGGCTCTGACTATTATTGAAGACACTGAGACATAAAAATTTCAGTATAATGGGTACAATGTGCTATCTTTAACAGGGAGGTTATTATGTTGTGAAAAAAATAATTTTTTTATCTGCGGACCTAATCTGAACCTCAGGGGATGTTTGTGCTGCAGTGCCCTGACTTGGAAAGATGTGACTAATTGTCAGCAAAACAAATCTGTGGTGAAACGAAGCGTTGATGACAGGCAGGACGCTGACTTGATGCTTCCCTCCAGGGGGAAAGACTTCAGAAATCCTTTTAGTAAACTCATTTTAGAGGCTTTTAGAATGCCAGGTTTTGTTCTTTTGTTCAACTGCTGCACTATTTTAATTCATGTCCTGACTTGTCTCACGCTCCGATCATCTCAGATTTAGGTGTACAATATTCAGATGTACGCTCATGCTCCAGGAGCTCTGTGAAACTCGATCTGTTTTCCTAGTGCTCCCGCTCCCTCTACTCTCTCTCGCAGTCAGCTTTACGACTTTTATGTGTTTGCTTAATGACAGGTTGCATTTTTAAGAGGGGATGCGTAAAATCGGAGACACCACAGGTCAGAAAAGCACACTTTACTCTGCATGATAATTTCCGACAGTTGTACATCTGGAATTTGTGCAGAGGCAGCAGTGTAAGAAAATACACGCTCTGTCAAATCCAAGATTTTATATATCATGATATAGTAATCCTTAGCAGGCCTTAAAATTTCGTACTGTAAATAAAACCTCAGATGAACAACAACACAAGACATATTGCATTGTGTCATCATTTATTTAACAAAAACTAGTTTTTGCAGTTTCTCTGCACATTGCATTGTCTGACCACAATCCTACAAGGATTGGCAACTTCCTTGAATGTTTTCCACTTGTGAAGAATCTTTTTCACTGTAGAATTCAAAGTGTTTGGAAATGTCCTTATGATCCTTCCCAGACTGCTGTGCAACAACGGTTGCTTCTCTTAGATGATTGCTTGGCATCGTGTTAACATGCTACTGAATGCTCCAGACCAGCAAACAGCCAAAATGTTATAGAGGTGCTCACAATCGCTGATCAATTAATGAAGTGCATTGGAGCACCTGGCTGCTACTTACCCTTTTAATTCCTTTGCAAGCAGTAAGGGTGTGCTTAGTTTTTCTACACACTGCTACTGCATTGTGCCTTACATATGGCTAAATAAATAATAACACAGTGTGTGTGATGTGTTTTTGCACATCTGAGATATTTTTTTTCCATAAATATCATGTGATGAAACTTCTTGAAAATATCTGAAGGGTCAGTTCAGTAAAATTTTGCTGTTGTTTTGAGGTGGAGGCTGAAACTGACCTCCAAGAACTCTATCTTTTACCATTTGTGTGATTTTGAACCTTGCTTCTTTTTTTTTTGAGTAGAAAGATTTTCTATTTTGACGGTCCAGTTTTTCCAAACACTTCGGTATTTGCTGGCACGACCAGATTCTTGTAGCACCTCTTTGCATGCATGCACAGATGTTCCTAATAAGTTGTTGCTAATGAAGAGACAAAGACAAAGTGAATGAAGGCAAAAGTAGGTTTTTGTGCTTCACAATGCAGAAAGATTTTGATCACATTGTTCTTTTTGTGAGAATTAGTTTTGTGCTGTTTCAACAGCAGATCCTTTTTTTATTAGTGTTTTTTATTTCAGAGATAATAATAGTTGAAAAAAGTGGGAGGCTTCTGCAATAGTTACATCAACTTAATCCACCTTGATCCTGGTGAGCTGATGTGAGTCAGCACAGTTCCAGCACGAAATACAGAAGGTCTTCCAAAGTGCCTGGCAGGGTCTGCTGGTACACTGATAAAGCAGCTTTCAGTGGGCACTAAATTAAGCACTCTGACACCCAGAGATAGAAAGCCTTAGGAATCGTTTATGGATGTGACTTTTTCAACCTTTCTTGCTGGAATTATGCACAAACACAGTGAGGAATTCTAAATCATCTGCTTGTCATATTTTTAAGTCTCGGCAGCACTGCATCAGGTGGGAAGCAAGAGAAAAGAGAGTAAAACAAGCACAAACTGAATGAAAGAAGAAGTGCAGACAGGAGCTTCGTGTTGCGGTTTTACTGCCTCGGAGTCCTTGAAAGGTTTTAGGTGGAACCAAAGTACAGTCCCTCTGGTGTTTGTGAATCAGAGACGTTGACAGACGTGAGCCCGGCCAACAAGGGTGCTCGACAGAGTCAGGATGAAGGTATGCAGGGGCTTTGAGAGGCGCTGAAAGAGATGCAGAGGGGAAAGATTTCCTTTCACACGTAAGCTGAGAAACAGTCTCGCTCTGAGGAGAAGCCCCATCATGCTGGGGGGTTATTTTAGGTGTCCTTTGGTGGTCTGCCCTCACTACCCTCCCAAATGCTTTACAAAAGACCCTGGCTGTCCCCTGGACAATCAGACATACTGCCATCTCTGCATCACAGTATCTCTGTGTTTACAAGAGAAATGCAGGTGCACAGCTCCCGTAAAGGGTGACTCAATGTGGTTGTTCACAGAGTCCATGCTGGGAAAAGAGCAGCCATTTATCAAGCACCCTGTGTTGTGTTCATGTGCACTTTAAAGCATCCTCTGTTTGCCAGCTTTCCATCGTATATTAAGGATCCTTTAAAGGAAAATACACGTTTATGCATCAGTGGAACGGTATGCGTAGGTGCCTCTTGGATTAGCGTATTTAACTGCTGTTGTCAGGAAGTAGCCTAGGCTGCTTTGTCCACATGGATTTGATCTGATTAATGACTATTAGAAATAGAGTGAGTGTCAGGAAGCATTAGAGGTATGCTGAGAACGAGACAGAGAGTGAATAGGTGGCCACGGAGACCAAACAACAGTGAGATTATCCACATTGGAAGAGAGATTTGGGAGTTTTGGATCACTGCCATTAGGGCGCTTTCTTTTTATCTGGAATTGTATGAAACTATTATCAAATATATGACATTGAAAGTCATAGTTATGTCATAGCTCAGTCATAAAAAGTCTTTTATAAATGTGTCTTTAGTATATACAGTATATCATCCAACTCCTAAAGTTTTATTTTCCTTTTTTTTTTCATTTATCTCAATGATTACAATAAATTTGCTTTCTTAATATGGAAGTTAAAATGTATGTCTGGGTCCGAGATCATACACCAAGATTGCTGGCTCAGTTTGTGGTCTTTAACCTCAGAGTGAAGGTGACTTTTTATTGTTCTTCTAAAATAGTTGCGTTCAAATGGTGGGGCAGTCATCCCAGACCCATTTCATACTCTTCCTCCGGCCACAATAAATTCTTCCAATGTGCATCAGCACACCCTCTGTAAGAGCAGAGTGGTCTCTTTGCTTTTTGCTTTGCCAACGCTCATTATAAAGTGAATCTGTCAGCCTCCTCTTAGAGCGAATTAGCATCTTAAGCCTCTCCACTCGCTCTCGCCGCCTCTCTCCTCCCCTCCCAAGAGCCACTGGTCGGGGGGCCCAGAGGGAGGAGAGGAGAGGAGGATGGGAGGAAGAATGAAATGCAAGAGTGAGAGGAGAGACAGAGGGGGGAACAAGTGGAAAATGCTCCTTCATAGTTAAACCCAGTGACCTCTGTCTCATAAAAGAGAAGCAACATAGAGTAAGAGTAGAGGAATCAGCAGATCCTCTTGTTCCAAAGTCGAAAACAATCTGCCACAAGCTTACGCAGCATGCAAACGCTTTATAAACTTGATGTCTGGATGAGTGCGATGAAAATTAAGTTTGTTACAAATTTTCTCAGAAACAGCCTAATCCCAGTCAGATCGTGGGGGGCAGGAGATTATCCAGGCATGCTGAGCATATAAGCCTGAAGTGTAGAGCAGGACTAACTGATAAACAGACGTTCTTTACCTTCTGTTATGGATCGAATGTGCGGAGAACATGCATCCTCGCTCGGGTTTTACTTTTTACCATACATAATGCTCTAATATGGAAAGTAAGGAATAAATAGGCATGTCGTCATTAAGCCATAGTGTTACAGTACGTTTGTAAAACCATAAGCCCATAAAAGATTGGAATTTGGAAGCAGGAACGGCTGCTGACCTTATTAAAGTGCTCATGGTGGCATCATGTTATACCAGCCTGAAAGAAACAGTTTGAACCCAGAAAATACCTAAAGGTGCAACAAAGTAACCTATTAAAATACAGGAGTATCTTATTGTTTTTCAAACTAATTGTGTTGAGCTATTATTGTGCTTTCCCATAACTCTGCCATCACACTCCCTGCTTACACGCATGGTTTCTCTCGTCTTGCCAATATCCCTTAAATTCAGAAGTCAATTAAAAGCTTGGTCTCTTGAAATGCATGGTCAACTTGAACAAATAAAGACCAGTTTCAGGCCATTGTTGCTGTTGTTGCATAGTCTTGTAAGTTTTTCACAGTAATTTCTATTCTAGATTGCTACTAAGAGGACCTCATTGCACACAAAGTCAAACAAAATACACAAAAGACCAACATTTAATGGCCCATAGGAAAGGTTAAAAAAAATTCCAAGGAATAAAGCAAAACAAAACCCCATAAAAAGACACAAAAAAGGTGAACTAACAGATAACATACGGTCAAGGGTGAAAACCTGGACTGTACATACATGGTTACATGGTTTATTGGAAAAGAGACACAGGGTGGGGCAGGCAGTCCCAAAGGAGGGAAATCAGACACAAGAGATGCACAAGGAAGAGGAGGTGGAAAACAAGCAAGATGAAGAAACTGACACAAGGACAAAGCAGAGGAAGACAAAGACAGAAAATATGAAACAGTTAAATCAGTAACAACATAAACCAAAACAAAAAAAAAGAAATATTGTTTTTGTATCATTAATCAACCTGAAACACATCTCTTGACTTCTCGCACTAAATCGTCATTACTGGTGAGCAAGATCACCCTGATGGCACTCTCTTAAGTTCCCTATTAGATGGTAAAGCACACACAAAGAAATAGAGGTACGAGAATGGACCTAAAAAGGTACAAAGCTTTGTCGCTCCAGCTGTACCCTTTTGAGTACAATATTGTACCTCCGAGCTTAGGAATTTTAATTTTGTACCCTTGGGGTGATTTACTGTGGACCTTCAGAGGTACAAAAATCACAATTCCTAGGCTCAGAGGTACAGTGTTGTACTCCACAAGGGTACAGCTGGAGCGACAAAGCTTTGTACCTTTTTAGGTCCATTCTCGTACCTCTATTTCTTTGTGTGCAGATTTGCTGTCCACTCCGGCTTCTGGCACCCGCAATACTGTTGGCATTTGTCATACAGGGACAGTATATTAAGAGTCCTCAAAGGTAGCACAGAGTAAAGAGTAAATAGTAAAATAAAGAGCGAGTACCCATCCTAAAGGTCAGTACCATATTTGGAAATATTCTGCTTTAAAAAAAATTCAGGTGAAGAGGTTTTGTGAGTGTAAGAAGCACAGATTAATTGGTGCAAGCAGTGGTACATCTAAGTGCAGAGTACAGCACGTGTGCGTGCAGACAGGGACTGTTGGAGTGCGAGCATCTGAATGTGAAAATTGAAAAAATATTAACTTGTCCTTCCTCATAAAGCGTGCAAAGTAGATTTGTTAACAGCATCCTGTACTGTGAATGGGTCTTCTCCTTCTCTCGCTCTGTTAGCCCGTTCCTGCACACCTTTGCATGTTACTGTCACCTGTTGGTGATTGTGTATGCATCCTCAAGACATACATAACCTCCATAAAGGCATCTCCTCAGTGCCAATAGAGGATAAAAACTTTATGGTGAACCTTTTAAACTATGAGCAAAATTTAGAAAAATGCATCTTTGCAGCAATCTGCTCATGTCAAACTCAGCGATTTCCACCTAAATGATATATACATACTGGATTATCTACTGTATATAAAATACAAACTGCACAGTCAGCGGCTGTAAATGCTTGAATTAAGGCAATGATTCAAATCAGCAAAGCACTTCATTATGGCTCTCTGAAAGAATAAGGACAGAATCAGGGAAATCTGTTTTCTTATATTGACGCAGCACATTTCATGTCCAGTCCACCTGTCGGGGTCTGGCTCAGATAATCAAGTCAGTGTTTACAGTAAGACAGTACCATTTCTCACCTGTCACCAGCATCTCATTTCAGACTGAGGGACAGGGATGACTGACTCTGACTGTGGCCCACTGGTCTGTGTGAAAGCTGCTGAATCATTCCTCATGTGCATGTGTTTCAGGCAGATGGAGAAATGAGAAAACTCATTTGACACCGTTAGTTATTAGATTAATGGCTTGAACAGTTCCCACGTCTATAATTTGTCGGTTTGCCTATTGAAAGTAAAAATATTTTGGTGGACTGTGATCATCCTAGCTGTGCAAACAGCTAGGAAACAGTTTTTAATTATACAGTAACATTTTTTCCCCTCTTAGTTTGACTGAGGGGGCTTAATTGTTTAGGTTTACTAGAATATCGATCAGAGCATATTTGTAGGGTTTTTTAGTACATTTATCTATGTAAAAATACAAATCTTTTACCAGGGTTGGTTATTACTCACACCTTCCTACTCTGTGTCCTTAGGGGTCCCATACACACACGTGCAGGGGCAGGCGAGAGATGAGGATGCAGCAGTTGACGTGAAGCTCCACAGCCACCGGTGGAGGAGATGGTTGCCCCCAAAACCTCGTAACATGGACAGTAACAGAGCCAGTCAAGATCAGGACCAGGAGGCTGAACAGGAGGAGCCTGAAGGCTTCCCGGGCCTGTTGTCAGCAGAGGAAGCAGACAACAGCTCCCAGATAGAGGTAAGCAGGGATCCTCATATAAGCCATGCAGCTGACCTGAGACAACCACATGTTTTTATTGATGTTCTTTTTTGGTTTAAAAGAGTAGGAGTAGTAAGCCAGAAGTCAAGCAGCAAGGCTTTAAAAGTAAAGGTTGCTTTACTAATATGCACAGACCAGGCAATAACAGAAAACAGCAGGTAAGTGAACCGTATCTTCAGCTGCTTTAGCTCAGAGCTTTACTCGTGCTTAATGGCCACTGTGTACTTTAACATGCCATCGTTTCAGTCTTGGAGATGCTCAGAAATCACATTAGCATGTTACTGACATTTAGGCACTTATTTGCCTTGACGTCAAATATTTCTGTACAAGACCACTTTCCTGCCATCCTTAGCTAACAGTCTTAATTTACAGGGGCAGTTAAGTGGGAGGGCGGGTGGGTGTTTTTTTTCAATGGAAGCTACAAAAAAATAAGTGCATTGGCAAGTTTCAGTTTATTTTTTTATTTACGGAGCAGCATGGTAATGCAGTGGTTAGCACTGTCACCTCACACCAAGACGAGTTCTCTCCTGGTTCTCCGGCTTCCTCCCGCAGTCCAGAGAAATGCATGGGTTGGGTTAACTGGCAATTCTAAATTGGGTGGGTGTGAATGCCAGCGAGAATGGTTGTCTGTCTTTCTGTGTTAGCCCTGTGATTGGCTGGTGACCTTCCCAAGGTCTGCCCCACTTTTTGCCCCATGGCAGCTGGGATAGGCTCCCCTGAAACCCTGAATTGGACAAGGAGGTGGAAGCACGTGGAACATCATGTTGTCTTTTACATCTCAGTGGAAGTTGGTTTCATAATCACATGCTTTCCTGATAACAGAACAAGTTGACCTCATGGTTTAAATTATTCCGATTTCCATTTTTTGTGGGCACTTTCAGGACTTATTATCTAATAAGTTGAGTCTCAGCTTTTTGATTGCCTCTAAGTTTGTTATAGTTCCATTTCAAACCAAACAACAGTCGTGTCAGAGGAGTGAAAAAGAAGTAAAACATTTTATTTTACGCTAAATGATATGTTAATGAAAGGTGTTAAAAGTTTGCCGGCTGTTCAGAGTTTCTGCATTTTCCTTCAGCAGCCTTAATTAATTTCTTGTGTTTTATCGACCTCACACAGTAAACCATCCTGCCCCCCCCCCCCCCCCCCCCCCACAAAAAAAAAAACAACAAGAAACATAAAAAGA
>VUQK01005255.1:94645-106407 GCA_015106715.1 Bujurquina vittata | reverse complement strand
GATCCAAAGGATGTACTGTAATCTTTATGTCATTGATTAAATTCAAGTCTTAAGTATAAGCAAAAAATTTACCTAGACAACTTAAGTGTGTGTGTGTGTGTGTGTGTCCAACTCAACACCTTTGGGATGCTGTTGAATGGGAAATAGCATGAATGTGGAGCTGACAAATCAGTAGTAATTATGAAACACCATTATGCCAGCATAAATCAGAATCTCAAATGTTATTTCCAACATCTTAGGGAATTGGGAAGAACTGAAGTTTTGAGAGCAAAAGGAGGTCATAACTGGTATTAATATGGTGTTACTGATAAAGTGCTGCTGCTGCTGCTGCTGAGTAAATTTTTCACTTTACTGAGGAAGACCTCAGGGTCTCTATGGAGAACTTGCTTGTGGGAGGGATGTCTGAAGTAGCTTAACCTGCTGAAAAAGTGACCTGGTCCCAGAAAATTGGTGGCTCAGTCTCCAAAATAAAAACAGAAAATGCAGTTTCTCAGTGCTCAACAGGACAAAAGTGGTAAGGATTTAAAACCTTGATGTCTTGAAAAGGAGAAGAATCATTTGACAAGAAGTTGCTGAAAACATGTAGTTATCTAAAGCTACTGTCACTGTAAGTTTATTATTCATTTTTCAAACTGTTCTTCAAAGGTGAAATACTTTGAATATGTAACACAGTTTCACCCAAATGCCAGTTTTTTCCTTTTGTAGTCAGTAAAAGATGATATCTAAGGCTGTGTAGGATTTTTTTTTCTTGATATTTTTGCAATCCAGGCAAAGTCAGAGAGAACAAAAGCTTTTACCTTGAATAAATCTTGAAATAGAAGCTGACTTTGCTAAACACTGTTGTCAGCAGGGAAATTAAGATGACGTTTGATTCTGTTGTCATAAGTGCAAATTCTTTATGCAAAGACTGCTCCCTTGTGATGAATAGTGGGCGTTTTCCCCGTTTTTCTGTAGTCCATTAATAACCATGTTTACGGGCTGCTAAATGATCCAGCTCTAGTTTGTGTTGCTCGGTCACATATCTCTCTCTCTCTCTCTCTCTCTCTCTCTGTTTGGGACGATCTATTTGTGCCTTGTTGAAGAGGCACTTAAATTGGAAAGGTTAGCAAAACCCTTTTTCGTTGTCATTGACTCTTCATTAACATTCATGATTGATAATGACGAGAGGAGAAAGTGCAGCAGTAGAGGAACAGGAGCATATCCTCCCTTAAAGTCCCTCTGATTTGCCCTTCTGTTTTTGATAGATAGATAATAGTGCTAATTAATCGTTATTGCTTGGTGACGGTACCTGCAGCACAAGGCCACAGACTGAGAGAAGAGATGGTTGTCTGTTAATGAGAAGTTGTTAACTGTGGACAAGAGGGCAGTGATGTCCCCCAGATGGATAGTGTATCAGATTACAGCTTTATTAAGGGAGGAAAGGTAGAAATGGGGGAGAGAAGATGGAAGTGACACTCACATAGTCATAATTTAATGTCTGAGACATTTCCAGGTAATTATATTTTAAATTAGAATTCAGTGTTCAACAAAGAGTAATATGTAGTGTGTTGTCTCTTTTCTCCTTCAGGGTTCATCTACACTGGTGACGTGGTCCACAGAATGCTAACAGCTACACAGTACATTGCTCCACTAATGGCCAACTTTGACCCAAGTCTCTCCAGAAACTCTACTGTCATCTACTCTGACAATGGTAACAACACTAGGATCTTATTTCTGCAGGATTGTGTAACAGTTGTCTTCTTCTTCTTGTGAGCTGCAAAATAAATGAGGCACAAACCAGTATTTCAATAAGCCATTACGTGAAGAAACAGCAGATTTGATTGAACTTTTCCTACAGCAATCTTTGAGGTCGAGTTTGCTGCAGGGAAAAAGGAAAGAAATTCAGTGGTGAACATCAGTAGTTGCCCCGTGTAAAAAGCAACTTTAGGTGACTGTTGCTGTGAGTTGGTGCTATATAAATAAAATGTAATTGAATTGAATATCAAAGCAATGTTGCCTAGCACCTATGTCATTTTTTTTAGTTAAATCACAGTCCTGCAGCAACTGCGTCACTATTTTTGGAATGATTTCTGAATTTCTGTTTCAAATCTCTGAAGTTCTGGCTGGACTCTAAATGTAAGTAGTTAATGTGAATTTTTTGCATACCTAAACATAAGCCCTTGGTCCCAGATAATTGCTCATAGCAGACTGACCCCGTCTTATCGACTCTGAGTGGTTGCAGACCTGGTCCTCGTCTTCAAGGCAACCATTTCAAAGGCAACAAGACTGCAAGTCCAATCACTGTTTTCCCTAATGTGACTGTAGCTTAAATAGCCTTCGGTCCCAGCTGATCCTGGAATTGTGTTTGCACTTGGGCTTTGCCTTCAGATCAGTTTTCAGTTTCTGAGGTTGCTGCTTAGATACAACACACCAGCCCTCATCAGTGCAGAAGAACTCATAAATAGTATAATATTAAATATAGTAGGACTAATAGTGTAATTTTACAAGTACAAGTACTTTCTAATGAAGTATAGTTAGAAAGTATTTTAACAAATGTCACCAAATAATGAGTAGCAGTTGTTGATGGCAAGCCTGAGCACAAGTTTTGCTCATATTTGATTTGGACCTTAATTTTTTAAAGGTTTTTAGCTGTTAAAAATTGCCCAAAAATATATTTTTGTCATTTTATATATATATATATATACACAGTATATGTCAAAATACAAAATGCTGAAGATGAAATTATGTTTATCAACTAAGTTACAACAAATGTTTAATATATATTATATGGCTACCACTGCATGGGTTATTTTAAATGACTTTATCGTTAAAATGTGTTTCATAAAATCCTCCATGGACCATCTCAGCGCCTCTTACTCTCTTTAGGCTAAACTGATGCCCTTCCTCACTCTCCGTGTCTTTCCTTTGCCATCTGTGATGGTTGTTATCCATCGTGTCTGTCATTGCTCTCTGATCCATGTGCAGCAGTGTGACTGACCAACTGTTTGACCTTCTGCAGTGGAGCTCATCAGACTTGAACCAAACTGGCAGCCGATCGATTCTCAGCCTGCGTGCTTCTCAACGCTCCGTCCATCAGTCAATGTCCTGCCAATACAACAAAAGCACGGTCTGCTGTGGTGTGGAGGAGTCAGAGCCTCCATTAAAAAATGATAAAACAAGTTTGGGAAGTGTTTGATGAGCCGTTCACCACAGAAACATATTGCTTGTTCCACACAAACTACACTGTGGGGGCTTGTGTGAAACTTTGCTGCCAAATGCTCAAGTTTCAAAAAAACAACTTTCACTTGTAGTTGTTAATTCAAATCTTCTAAATAAAGAATGCAAATGATTGGCTTAGTGATAGAAGTCCCTCTCTGAAAGTACCTTGAAGTGTATTTACAGACGAGTATAGTGTTTCAGCACCTGAGTTGACTCTTGTATCCAGCGGGACCATCGTGACAACACTGTGACAAAAATACAACCTCCAGGCTGTTTGATGCAGCTGTGGAGCTCTTTGTCTGTTACTAAACAGAGAAGCACTTATTAATTCATTATTCAGTGATTAATTTTAAGCTTCACAGCACCATCAGCTGCTGTCTACATTTTTTTTTATCATTAGTGATCAAACATAATGAGTCCTGATGTATGATGTTAGGCATTTTAGCATGCCAAAGTAGGAAAAGCAGTTCCCTGTAGCTGCTTTGGGTTAATGGAATAAACTTGAGTGACTCCATAACAGAATTCGGTACACCTCTCGTGTTTCATGTGGAGGATATGGCTGTCCAGTCTCAAAAAAGTAGATCTAAATGAGGCCAAGAAAGATCTACTGTGTGCTAAAATTCACCAGAATTGTAGTTAATGTTGAAAATGTGTAAATGTGTGCTCTTTATTTCTTCAAACTGTAAAAAAAATAATAATAATTATGTACAATCGTCTGAAAAAGATTTCACTTAGTTTGCTACAGTACAGTACTGCAGAGTCATGTATAAGTCCCGTACATGACGGTATAAAATAAGATAAATACTTTATTGGAAAAATGCTGTGTTGCTGCAACAGCCACAAGATTTAAAACAGTGATAGCTAAGACAAATTCCCTCAGCCGGTAATGTGTCCACAGCTGGCAGTTCAGCACTCAGACCACAGAAATGTTCCTTCACAGCGACGTGTCCAAGAAAACACCGTCTTTCAATCACAGCGAGTCCCCTCACATTTCTTCTTACTGCTGGTCCTGGTCCACCTTCATATTCTTAAAACCAGCAAGAGTGAGTGTGACAGCGTCGCCGTGCAGTGAAGCACATCAAACTACACTCACTGTATAGATGAGGCCACGTGGGTTTTCTCATCAATGTGCTGACAGGCAGATGAAGCAAACACTCTGAGAGAGCATTAACATGTGGGTAATGAAGTGGCCCTGAGTGACGTTGCCTGAAGAAGTCTTTATTGATATCATCTAAGTGGATAAACTAAAGAGTGTATTACAGACTAGATAAACTGCTTAAGGAGAGATCTTCATCAGGGTTTTATGGTTTTATCAGCTACCAAGAAGAAGCATCATTGCTCCCACTGAGGAGGGGTCATGTGTACAAGAAAACACATATATGGTGAAAAGAACATGTTTTTTAGAACAGACAGCAACAGATTCATTACAAAATCACTTTCTAGAACATTGCAACATGCAGGTTAGAACTTTATACGACACTAGGCCATTTCTTCAAGAGCACATGCTTCTTTAATCTCACTGAGGTGCGGGATGGGTGTCATATATAAAGTGGGTGGAAAGTACCAAAAACAGTCACTTGCCCTATAGAGGGTTAAGCCAAACATTGCTTCATTGTGCTGGTGTCATAGGCTGGATTTGCTTTGTTTGTTTTTTGCTCACACAGCGTGCTAAACTTGTAAGTGAAAATAGAAACAAGGCCAGTGTGTACTCCCTCCACGCCTCCTCATCCACTCTGTATTTTTAGCCAGGCAGCCCCAGATAGCATGGCAGCCTCCCCTCCTGAACTCAATGTGTTTTAGGCTGACTTATATTAAGCTTAACTTGTGCTGAGTGAGTAAGCCCGCTGTGCCAAACGTTAATAGGAAACGTTTAGTGCGCTGGCTGCTTATATCCAGTGCCTTTCTTTTTATTTCTGTGCCTTTAAGATGAGGTTGTGGAAATATTAGTCACATGTTGTTGTCTAACCCCTTCCTTTAACACAAGACACATCCGTGTCCAGTGCCAGAGGCCCTCCACAGACCACATGTAATTTATTACGGGGTTTCCTTTCTGACCAGTCGCCGCTGCTCTCCAAACTGTCATCAGAGAAGCTAAATCTAGTCTTTACTTTGGAGGGACGTGCTCTGGCTTTGTGACGGAAAAATTGATTGGTTAACAAACCTTTATTGTCCTGGCGTCCAGCCAAATGACTGACTCTGAGGGGACGAATGGCTTCTGCATCAATAGGTTCTCCAAAGTCCACAGTAAATCAAAATAGCGCTAAAAGTAATGTGAGGCTGGCTTTCTGGAGGGCAGAGCTCTGAGTCTGGTGCTAATTTAGTACTTCCCCAAATTAAATTGACGCCTCATGATGACTCCTGGTGGTGAAGTGAGATTTGAACTTATAACATTAACCTATAATAAGATGCTCACATACTCATGTATGCACTTATTTGTACATTTATTCATACACTATACATTTAGTCTGCCTGTAGAAGAGTTAACGATGTTTGGCAGTGCTTATACTTAAAAAACTGCACCAGGATCAGTGCAGCAGTCCCGCTGTTGCTGTTTCACTCTGATTAATGCCCTGATTTAAAAAAAACCCTCTAATTCAGATGAAAACTGCCCAGCTCACACAGTCTGTCACAGCAACAGCCACAACTTCATTTTGCTTTGTCAAAAGCTTCAGTTTCATGGTCGTTTCCTTCTTCTCAAGTTCAGTGTTTTCACATCACTACTTCAGTGTCAGTCACCTCATAGACCCCCACCCCCCAAGAAAAAATGTCTCAAACTCATATCTCTTTACACGCACCATTGTTGCACTGATGTCTTTCTATTCTCAGTTTTTGCCCAGTCAGCAGTTCATTTCACGCTAGATCTGAGAAACCAACAGTGGAACACGAGTGCGTGCCATATGCAGACAGTTTCATTCAATGCTACTGTGTTCTACTGTAATCTAGTGTAGTCCTTCTTTGAAAATGTTTTCACTCTGGTTCTTTCTTCTTTAAGGTACTGCTCTGGTTGTGCAGTGGGACCACGTCCACCTGCAGGACAACTACAGCCTGGGAAGTTTCACCTTCCAGGCCATATTGCACAAGACCGGTCGGATCGTCTTCGCATACAAAGAGGTGGGGACAGCGAGAGTTCCCTAAGATCCTCCATTTCCTAACGTGTTCATTTTCGTTTCCAACACCATCAGTTATTGCAGATTAAATTCTGTTTTTATTATGGTGTCACACTCACTGAAGTCTTCACTGATACACTGTTTTCCTGTGAGAAAGCATTGACTTTCTCACACATCACCTTCAGTTTATAATTTTGATACAGAATAGCAGCCAGAGGAGAGTTTGCTTAACGGCACCAAAGAAGCTGAAACAGGTTGTTTCACACAGAGGATGCACCAAGGCCCAGTATAAGATACATATGGTTTATTTTGAAGTGTGAATCATGTAAACACTCTAGTACAGTCTAAGAATAAAACCATGGAGCTGGAAATGACTTTAAACAAACAATCTTTTCCCCTGCTGTTCCTTTCAGGGCTTGGCTAGTATCACTCATGTCTAGCTTTTGGCCCTGCAACGTTATTTTAGTTCAGTGAAAAAATGTGCACTGTTGATGTGTTTTCACTAAAATAGCAATGCCAACAGGAGTGACAAAATGAGTTCCATGAGTTTTATGGCAGTTTTTCAAGAAAATATCAGTTAACGCCCTACTAGTTATTTGTTCCATATGCTTGATTACTGTAGGTTTTGGCGTAATCTTCACTAATGTTACAAGTTCTGGATCACTGCATGTGCTAACGGTGTCTGTTAATATCCAAATTTCAAAAAGTGCCTTGAAAAACAACTTAATTGAACAGAGGGAAAGGGAAGGTGATGAAAAACATTATCCAGCAGAGCTTGCTGTTCAAGTGCGAAATTTCAGTAAGTCTTGAGCTAAGATAATTGCAGTCGTCAAAACTGTGGTGTTTGAGGCCTGCTTATGTAATTTGTTATTTTTATGTGATATAGGATCTGATCTGAAAGCTACTGAACTTTTTTTTCTCATGTGTTTCATTATTATGGGCCTCAAAAGAGCAACGTGATTATTAGACATGATCTGGCTGAACATAACCTGGAAGATTACAAGTTTTGTTGAGTATACTGTATACCGGACGCCGCTTCAAATTCCTTCACCATGCACACATTGCGTTTGTTGTGTTTAGTTCTTTTCCTGAAGTGGTGTGTACATTCGAAATACTAGTTTTTGCCTTGTATATAAGTCAGTCTTTGCAAAGCTGTTGCTGATTTCTGTCCCATCTGTGCCTGAAATGTTTATTCTATGCTCCGAAGATAGCCAAGTGCTTATTGAAGTTGGAGCGGATTCCTAAAGGAGAATGTCAGCACTTTTTATGCTGCTGTGGCCCGTTTACATTTTTGCAGCCTATCTCAGACAGATCTTTGTGGTCGTGGTAATGAGTTCCCCTTTTTCTATTTCAGATCCCCGTCGAGGTGTCCCAGATCAGCTCTGTCAATCACCCCGTGAAGGTTGGCCTGTCTGATGCCTTTGTGTTGGTCCACAAGATCCAGCAGATACCCAGTAAGTCTCAAACATAATTCACTGCCCTAAAATTTTTTGCACACATTAAAATATCTGAATTAATCCACGTCTTTGCACCCTGTTTGTGTTTGATATACAGAAGTAGGATTTGCAGAGTGGAGTCTTTAGCTTAGGCTCTGGAAATAAAGTAGAAAATAGAAAATGGATGAAACACGATCATCGATTGACTGACTAGCTCACGAGCTTCCTAGAGAAACACTTGATGACTGTTATGAAAAAAGGAGATTACTTAAAGGTTACATTTCACTTAGTATAATAAGTTTTTCCTTTTCTATTAGAACTTTGTGCCACAGCTCTCAGTTCAGCCTTGACTGTTTGGCTTTAGCTCCAACTGTCACCACCTCTTCCCCCCACCTCCCTTAAGCAGCAGTGGGCACGGCTCCAAATCTGCTTTTTTTTTCTTTCTTTCTTCCTTCTCAGTTACTGTAATTTAAGCCCATCACATTTAAAGCAAATGCAAGCAAAAGGGAGACACTTCAAACCTTTTTATTCAGTCAGGACCTCTCGCTCTCACCAGTTCTGATTCAAAGCCTGCTGCAATAATGAGTTGTCAAATGTGATTTATTCAGTCATTTAAACTGAGTTGTGATTACATCTGAGAAACTTGGATGGCATTTATTTGTCAGAGCTAATATCTCAGGGCTTTTTTTGCATGGCACCTTTATGTTTTCTGCAGTATGTAGTGAGAGTGGTTGTTTTGTAAGTTTAGTTTGAGTAAAACAAATCTCTCAAAAAACACTCGCTTGGTGTGGCAAGACTTTCCAACTTCTACCTTGTTTTCTGGTATGTCCCAGGGTCTTTCATATAGGATCTCTTTCCAGAAGGCTGTGGTTGGCACTGAGAGATTTGAATATCAAACCAGTTAGCACAGTCCTCCTAGACTTTATAAGCCAAGCTGTCTTTGATGCGCCTGACACAGTATGATGAAACCAATGTGCGCAACTGCTGGGCTGTGGAGTGATGAAATCTTGAATGGAAGCATATTGAGACTGAGGTGTTGTGTTGAACATAACTGATATCTCTGAGGAGTGTGTGTTCCTGTCTTGATGGAAGATGCGTCGTCTCTTTCAAGAAAATAAGAATGCTAAAACTGTTTCTGGGATGACAAAATGATGAAACTGTACTTCTTTTGATGCAAACCTGTAGTTTCCTTGCTCATATTTAAATCACACAGTTGACTTCTTAAAATTTGTCATTATTTTTCAGACTTTGCATCTGTTTTTAAGGACAGAAACAAAACCAAATCCTATTTCCAGCAATAAACTAGCCGAAACCACAGCTATTCCCAGCAGATTTGATCAGCTATCATTAAATTCATTCCTGACTGACTTCATGGTGTTATTTTAAAACTATCCTGCTAAAGGGCTGTGAAATTGGCACAAAAAAGTGAGTCTAAATTTTTAAGTTTTTCATACTATTGCAATAAGGTAAGGACTACACAGACTTATCAGGAAACCTTATGGCATTTTAGATAATTATAATATAGAGCAGCCTTAGCTGCTGATGTTACAAAGTCCTTCTTTAAGCAACGTTTGCTGATGCTCAGCTGATGTCATTTCCTGTGGGCAGTTATTTTAAAACATTGTTTAAATTAACTTTTATTTTGGGGTATTTGTGGCTCAGGAGGTAGAGCGGGTCGTCTACTAGTCAAAAGATTGGTGGTTCGATTCCTGGCTGCTCCAGTCAGCATGCCAAAGTATTCTTGGGCAAGATGATGAACACCAAGTTGCTCTCTGATGCAACCACATGAGTGTGTGTATGTTAGATAGTAAGCACTTAGCTGTACAAGGAAGTGCTTGTATAAATGGGTAAATGCATGTTGTATAACCTGCTTTGAGTGCTCAGCTAGAGTAGGAAAGTGCTATAAGAACTAGTCCATTGACTCTCTGCTCAGATTCATTATTTTTGAGCATTTCAGAATGGAGGACTGGCTATAATTCCCAAAAAAATTTAAAAATTGTAATCTGAAAGCTGAAACTCTGCACTTCAATATAATACGGTATATTTGTTAATTTCAAATCCAGTGTGGCGGTGTGTAACAACAAAACACGTCTTTATTGAACAAATCATGGACCTACAGTAACACACCTCAACCGCAGATAACTCAATAACCATAGAAGGACAGTTTCAGTGAACATCAACTGTCTTCAGTCACTGTAAAGAAAATCAAACTCTTGCATTAGCTGAAACAAACAAGGCTTTGTTTTACCAAAGATGGTATTTGCAGAGTGCACATGTCCATGTTTGAAGGAAAAGGGCAGTATTTGCATCCTGCACCTGTCAGTCCAAAGAGCCTGACGTGCTTCCTAAAATGCATGGCGGGAGTCTGTGGAGAAAATGAAGGATGTTGTTTGTACAATCTGAGGTTTTTCATAATGATGAAGAAAATTTACAGAAAAAAGGACCTTTTTAATGGAGAAAAGGAGAAGTTGTAATATATATTCAATATTCAAAGGGACTAACCTTTAGAAAAGAGCAATTCAGTAGTAGTCGTGAAAAAAAATAGGATGGCATGTGGGTACAGTTAATATGTTCCATCAAGTCTCCCTTTCTTCATCCATATACAATAGAAGTGCAGGCTAAGAAATTTTAAGCATGCCAATGCACCTCTGCTCCTTCAGCATCTACTTTGGCTGATATTGCCATTCAAACTGATTACCGGCAGTTTGCAGTGAACAACAGCTATAGGATGTAAAGGGAACTATATGGAGTGAAGATCTAGCTGCAGTTAAACGCTGTAATCATACATCTTGTAAAGATTAAATAAGTTAGGAGATGTTTTATAACTGCTAACGCTGCATGGTATCTATTATGCATGTATATCAAAAGGTTTGGGCATGAAATAAGCAGAAAGCAATTTTTCAGAGCAATGATGTTTCTACGATAAAGTCTACCCAAGAAGTACAGTAAGAGCGTTGGGCGTGCTCTTCATCCTCTTGAGGATATTTGAGTGTGCGTAGGAGTTTGCCCACCCAGTCTACATGTGTTTTGTGGACTTGGAGAAGACATGTGACCGCATCCCCCGGGGTATCCTGTGGGAGGTGCTGCGGGTGTTGCGGGCCATTCAGTCCGCAGTGAGAGCTTGGTCTGCTGCCATTTGTCACCGATTCTGTTCATAATTTTATTGGACACAGTCGAGTGTGAAGTGGCTGGCATGAGAATTAGCACCTCTAAGTCTGAGGCCATGGTGTTGTCCCGATTCCGGTTCAGGGACGAGTTGCTGCCCCAGGTGGAGGACTTTAAGTATCTCTGGGTCTTATTCACATGTGACGGGAGACTGACAGATGGATTGGGGCTGCATCTGCAGTGATGCGAACGCTACATCGGTCTGTCATGGTAAAGAGGGAGCTGACTGTGAAAGCGAAGCTGTTGATTTACCGGTCAATTTATGTCCCTACCCTCAGCTATGGTCATGAGCTTTGGGTAGTGACCAAAAGAATGAGATCGTCAGTACAAGAGGCATAAATGAGCTTCCTCCAAAGGGTGGCTGGCTGTGAGGAGAGCAGCCATTCAGGCAGGGCTCAGAGTAGAGCCACTGCTCCTCCACATCAAAAGGAGCCAGTTGAGGTGGCTTGGGCATCTGACTAGGATGCTTCCTGGGTGCCTCTTGGGTGAGGTGTTCTGGGCGTGTCCTACCAGGAGGAGGCCCCAGGGCAGACCAAGGACACGCTGGAGAGATTAAATCTCTCGGCTGGCCTGGGAATGCCTAGGGGTGCCCCCAGATGAGCTGGAGGAGGTGGCTTGGGTGAGGGAGGTCTGGGCTTCTCTGCTTAGGCTGCTGCCCCCGCAACCCGGCCCCGGATAAAGCGGAAGAAAATGGATGGATGGATGAAGTAGGGCTCCAAAATGGGCTGCATTTGTACACTTTTCAGGATGCTCTCAAATTAAAAGTAGTGTGTGTGTGTGTGTGTGTGTGTGTGGGGGGGGGGGGTTTGAATTTTTTGAGAAATTTTTAAAAAAAGTAAAAAGAATGTATATAAAA
>VUQK01005255.1:80252-94625 GCA_015106715.1 Bujurquina vittata | reverse complement strand
GATTTGTATAGTTATCAGGAGGTGTTAAAATTAAAATGAGTGGGTGTTGGGGTGGGGGGGGGGGGTTGAATATTTTGAGAAATTCTTAAAAACAGTAAAAAGAATGCCTATCAAAAGTCACAGCACACAATTTCCAATTGAGCCGCACACCTGATATAACTCTAATGGTGTATTTTTTAAAGCGGCAAGATAAGATATCCATCAAAACTTTAAGCAGACGATGGAGAAGAAGAAAAAATCTGACAAATTATGAATGCTGTGCCTTAATGCTACTGCACTGACATATTAAATTATAATAAACATTTTGACACATTTTCACAACCTTGTCATGCCAAGTAAGTAAACACATTCTAATTAATGTTCCATGAAGTACATGAAATTATAATCATAACAGGGGGAAAATACACAGAAAACCCAAAACCACAAAGAGGTGTGTGCGCTGCTTCAAGTGTTCCTGCAGCCAGTTATTGAACAGTATTACATTTTTTTTAACCTTCTTTAGCTTCATTTTGGCTTAAAAGCCCAATAAACGTTTACCCATAGGCTGGCCAGGCCACAGTCCATGCAGTAAAGGCAGGGATGACCGAATAGATTTGTGGGTGCCCTGTGGTCAGGCTGTGTAATTAACAGGTCAGGTACGAGCACTTATTAAGACCCAGACTTTAATATACTTTTAATGCTAGGTTACGTTTTATCATTAACAGTCACTCTTAAAATGAGGCCAAAACCGCCGCCACCATTTTCAGATCTTTGTGCCTGAACCTGAATCTTTATAATCCACTGAAAGATGCCCAGACTGGACTTTTTTATTATCTACTGTTTTTCTCTTATATTAATTTGAAATCTTCTAATATAAGCCTCAAGTTAATATGAAACATATGAAAGAATGTGACTATACTTTTGATTCATTTTATACAGTTTGAAGATGGGTTTACCAAGCCTCATTTACATAATTGATGACACACTTGTGCAAATTGGTCTGAAGGTAGCTAACTTCTCATTAGGCATTGTTTATGCTGTGGATGAGACCAACCTATAATTGATTTAATTTGCACCTTCCCTTCACCTTAAACCACAGGCCGGTGAAGCCGCCTCAGGCTATGGAAGTGACCTCTCTCTGGCCCCCACCATGCCATTAGGCACCTGATAATCCGTTTGTTGAAGGCAAAAGGAAGTCAGTCACCAGGGGAGCAAAGGAGGGAAAGGATTCTCAGGTTGAGCTGGGCTGGCTCACATTTGCTGCTTTGATCAGTCGTCCTGTCTGTAATCAAATCAAGCAGGTCTGCAGGGAGACGTCGGCCACATGAGGGGAACGACGCTGTTGCATCGACAGTTCCCACACCAAGAGGCACTCAGTCAAGTGGAAAACAAGGAACCTAGTCAGAGAAATTATTCGAACGTGTCCAATGCAAAGGTGTTGTTTAAAAAAGAGAGAAATAATTCAAACACTTTTGTGACGTGGTGTAAAGGTTGAAGGAGCTTAGAGGTGCTATCGATCTACATAACGTCATCAAAGGGGGGCATCTTTAGAATGTTCAGGTATTTCTGTGTAATACTTCTGTACACAGTGGTAACAGTGAAAAAATGCAAAGATCTTTGTTATACAGATAATCACTGTCATATCATTTATCCACTTTTTATTTAAGTCGCTTTTCCCCATTCCCTCTTTCCTTCTTTCTGGTGTGCAGTAGGCTGTGTTAATGCTGTATGAATATAACTAATAGGTTAGGCAAAGCCAGGAAGATAAGTATTGGTGCCTAATTGGTTAGCTTAGTTTAGCAAAAGCCCAGTACATAACAATTTAAAACCACACCTTTTTGGAAGGGTTAAAAAAACAAGTTACTATGTGAGTAAGTGAGATCTTGAAGTGCTGGTACTTGGCAGCAGCGTGTGATAGCCAGGCTAACTGATTATGCCTGCTTTCAGTTTTATGCTAAGCTAAACTAAGCTGAGCTACGCTCGGCAAACTGCAATCTGTCTGTGTTTAACAGGCAGACATGAGAGCAGCATCAATCTTCACATCTTAATAACTGAATAAGCTTACTATAGCTTTAACCTTAACACAATTTTACCAGTTGGAAATATTATGCGATGAATGAGACTTTAAAGGCTTCACTTGCTATATACGTTGCACAGCCATAGTCTTGTGTATTGAATTTCATTTTATAGCTCATCCCCCAAGCAAATACTAGTACTGTAAGAAATGCCATTCATTTTGCAGTGTCTCTGTACACACTGCAGTGTTCTTCAGTGCAATCCAGTACAGATTTATTCCTGGAGCACCTCGACAGAAAGTCATATAAAAATCCAATTAGAGTTTGAAATAATCCATGCATTCACAGCAGGAAGGCACAATCATTATATTTGTTAAGCTACTGCTCTGGTCTTTTTTCCACTTATGGTAGTGAAGATGCATGGCTAGCAGAAGCAGACAGCCCATTGTACTCTGGCCCATATGAGTTATAAGGGCCAGAATGCAATGAGAGTCAATGATGTATCTAATCAATTGCTCCATCATACCCCGGCTGATGACTCGCCGTTACAGATGACTGGGAAGGCAGCCTTTCAACAGGGTCTGATTGATATCAGCTCCCGGGGGAAATTGCTACCGTCCATTGCCAAGTCGTGGTCTGACACTTTGGGCACAACGAGAGGGGAGAAATAAAGTGCTGTGGTAGCATCCCACATGACCTGATTCTGCCTCCCACTCTCTTTCCTCTTTCTATAGGGATAACGTGTCCCAGTTTTTATCTCGGGATGGAAGATTTGTGGTGGTGGCTTTCCTGCTTTCTCACTCCTGCTTTCTTTTTTTTTTTCCTTTTCAAAATCTAGATGTGAGGCGGAGGACGATCTATGAGTACCACCGCGTGGAGCTGACGAAGACAAAGATCACCAATTCTACAGCTGTGGAAATGATGCCTTTACCCAGTAAGAGGAATTTATAGTAACAGCTTTTGGCTTGATATAGTCTCCTGAATGAATTCCTTATCTTTATATAGGATGTAGACCTTTTCCTTGGCAGTGCGTCTAATTGGCTATTGATTGTGTAAACTGTTTCATCTGTTTTGACCTTTCTTCTCTGCAGCCTGTCTGCAGTTCACCAGCTGTAGCGCCTGCATCTCCTCACAGATCAGCTTCAACTGTAGCTGGTGCCATCGGCTCAACAGGTTGGACATGAGAACACAAAAGACATCTTTAATTTTCCTTTTCACATTTCCTTCTAGTATATTTCTTACAACCCTTTATTGTAGGGTCCTACGACATAAAGCATCTTGAGGCAAATGTTCTTGTGAATTGGTGCTATATAAATAAATATCCAGTTGAAACACTTACCTAGCTTTTACCGAGATGCACGTATGAATGGAGATTTTTATTCATGCTTTTGTTTCTTTCCGTCTAAACTGTTGCACTTGTTGCATACATCCCTATAAATAAGGGAGAATGCAGCAGCTAATCTCACAAGGTCTTCAAAGAGGTCTCATGATATTGTCACTCTTTATGTTTGCTTCAGCAGTTTTAAGCCAGACAAGATCATTTTTAGGACTCCACATGGCCGGGCACCTGGCCGCATTAAAAATGCACTGCAAATTTATGAGGTTGTTCCTCCCTCCAGACTCAAACTAAAGACGGGATGTGCCTTTAGCTGTGCCTTTGTTGGCTCCTAAACTGGAGCTCTCTCCTGTTAAACTAAAAATCTGTGGACACTCTGGATACCTTTAAAAAGCAGCAGACCCATGCATCTTTTAAGACTTGCCTTTCTGGAGTTTTCATTTTGTTTTTTATCTTTTTTTCTCCATTTATTGTATAAGGTTACCCTGTTTACCTCATGTTTTACTGGAAAACAAGCTAAACCCTAAAATCAGCACTGTGCAAACCTAACAAAATAGTAACCATACAGTTGATCCCATAATACATTTTATGTCATTATTTTGAAAGGAGCAGATTAATAATGTCATTAGAGGAGATAGCAGCTTTAAATGTTGGTCTATAGCAGTGACCCCCAACCTTTTTCATCTGACATGCCTTCCAAGTCCTCTCATGTTGATAAACTCTTTGTCCTCATATTTAATTTACAATAATTTTGTCCGTTTATCCAGTTCTAGACAAATATTTCAATTGCTCATCCATATATAATCCATTGTGTTATTTAGTTTCCAGATTGGCTGTGCTCATTTCATTTTAGTTTTTATTGTTTGAAAAGTTTAGTTTCAGTGTTACTTTTAGTCTTTTTAATTATGATTGTGTGGAGGGTATGTGCATGACATCACAGTAATCTTCTGAAAGCAGCTAACTCAGACATCTCAACCAACATGTCCATCAATGCCTCATTTGGCAAGTTGGGAAAATATTTTTTTTACCAAACTAACAAATACTAAAAAGTATTTTTCTATTAGATTTTATTTAATTCTGGTTAGTTTTTTCAAGTTCCCAGAATCATTTGTTGTTGTTATTTTTTAGAAGTTTGATTTTTATTTTGGTGAACTAAAATGTTTTTGCTCATCTAGTTTTAGCTTTTAGTTGACTTTTAGATAACTCTAATAACCTCAGGTCAGGGGTAGGGGCATACGGTACAAAAATGTGTGCCAGATCAAATGTGGATCCAATCTGTGGCAAGCTCTTGTGAATAAGGGAGCGGCTAATAACTAATAACTTGCTTCCTTCACATGGAAAGGAGCCGGTTGATTGGGTTCGGGCATCTCACTAGGAAGTCTTCTTGGCATCTCATAGGCGAGGTGGTTTGGGCATGGGATCAGGACACACTGGCCTGGGAACGCATTGGTTTCCCCCAGGAAGAACTGGAGGATGTGGCCAGGGAGAAGGAAGTCTGGGAGTCTCTGCTTAGACTGCTGCCTCCATGATCGTGGCCTGGATAAACAGCACAAAATAGGTGGCAGTATAGATGATGGACACATTTTGTTTGTCTGTAAATACAGCTGTCAGACATATTGCACTTTTAGATGATTATTGCAACAGTTTTTTCACTTTCTTTGACCATTTCCATTTTAATAATTTATGCAGTGTTTTTGGCAATCTGTTCATCAATTACAGTGAACTGTCTGTTAATTGTTCTACTCAAATGTGATCAGCTCAGAGTAAGTAGTAGTTTAGGTCATCTTTCCACATACCCTCTGGCTTCTGCAGAATCCCTCAGGAGTACCCTTCATTGGAAATCACTGGTCTAGAGGGACTTGATCAAAATATATATTTTGGTTAAGATTCTGGTCATGGATTTATATAGAGTAATACAGTGTGATAATTTTTGTAAAATTATGCACCAGTTTTTAATTTAATCGGGCAGCTTCAGTTTTACTTCTCATTTTCGGGTTTTGTAGTCTTTAGAAGAGAAGGCAACTCGCTCTAACATTCATCCAGTTCACACCTGTTCTGCCAACCTCTGCTCCACTTTTTATCTTAATCTTCCCGTCTCCCTGCACTTCAAACAAAGGTAAATATTTGAGCTGCTAAAGAAGTGTTGGCGTTCCTCCCCAGACTTTCCTGACAGCTGAAATGTGAGCTGTGGTGGGTTTTATTTTGTCAAATTGAAGAGTCTGAGTTAAAAAGACACAGCGGGAGAGATGGTGGAGCAGTTTATCTTCCCTATAAGTTAAGGACGCTTGGACTTGAATGTCAATAGCTGTTTGATGTCCTGATTTATTTTGCAGAAAATAGGTTTTTGGAGGTTTTCTGGGGGGGTTTGTTTGTTTGTTTGTTCCAGTTTGACCTATGGCGACGGAGTCGCTTCTTTTCTGTGCCGCTACATTTTAAACACCTTGATTAGTGAACATTTATCTGTCACTCTTTTCTCTTGAACTTATCATTTATTCCGACTAATTAATTTGACTGGAGAAATGTGCAGCACTTCTGCTCTCTCGGCTGGGGATTGTTATTTTGGACTTACAAGGGGATTGGGAGTTGACTGTTTTGCATTTTGAATATTCTCGCCTTTGACAGAGACAAACTAATTTCCAGTTCAGTTATATAGAAAACTGCTTTTCTGCTCAGCAGTTTATGGATGCGGTGGAGAGACACTGTACGCCTTTAGCAGAGATCTCATTAAGCTGCATTTTAATTAGATTTTCTACTGTGTTAATATCTGACTGTTCAGCCTCACTCTGCCCTTTGTATCCTTCAGTCACTTCCTTTGAAAAAGGCAAACATGCTTTAAACATGCACTAATTAAAAGCTATGGCAGCCTCACTGGCTCCAGGGGTTAATGAAAGGAGCTGAAATTTAAACAGAGCGTCCCTAACAAACTTCTCCCACAGTGAAGTGCTGTGAAGGTGAGAGCGTGGTGCCTCTTTCATGCCGAGTTACAAGGTGAATCAGTTTGCTGTGCCTGATGTGGACTAAAGTGGGTTAATAAAGCATGACAGACATTGCAGTGGACTCACAGTGGGCCGTGAGTGCCAGATCCTCTGAATGCTGATGTGCCTAGAAGTGAAGGGATTTGTTTACCTAAAAAGGACAGCTGGTCTGCATCACAAATGGGTGTTAAGCAGACAAATCTTGAATTTTAATATGCGGGAGCCTGACAGCAAATTGTTCTTGCATACTGCAGTTTTTGTGTTAAATGGTACACAGGCTCAAAGGTCTGCCTTAAGTAAGAGTAAATATTTATTATAAGTAAAGTCATGTGTATTATGAGCAAAGTAAAAGTTAAACTATAGGAGTGTTATCACTGATGCATTAATGTGTAAGCAGCATACACTCACCAGACACTTCATCAAGTGCACGTGTTCAACTGCTCGTTAACGTTAATATCTAATCAAACAATCGTATAGCAGCAACTCAGTTTAATCAGGCACAGAAAGGTGATTTAAGTGATTTTGAATGTAGCATGATAGCTGTTACCATATATATATATATATATATATATATATATATATTATTGTGTGTGAGTGGGTGGGTGTGTGTGTGCATATGTGTGTGTGTGTGTGTTTAATGATAACTCTAAAATTTATAGCATAGAGAGATAATAACGAGGCAAAAATCCTAATAGACCACCCCAAAAAAATGGCCTCAAAATGATTTGATTGTGTGAAATTTTTAAGTGTTATAAGTGTTTTATATTAATTTCTGCCATGCAAAGGATGAATGGGACTGAAACCTAATATCACAATCTGTCCATCCTGCCATGATTGTTAAAAATTGAGCAGTAATATTCAACCTCATGAGTTTATTTATATTCAAATGAAGCGCCGCGGCCCATTTCTAATTAAAGCTCTGTGGGCTCTCTGCCTTAGATGGCAGCTAGCTGAGATGGATGCCATTGAGAAGAAACAAAGCCATGAGCTCCCTTTAGAGACAGGTTAGACCAGACCTGCTCAGTAATATTGCGCCTCATTCTGCTTCCTTCGCTGCCCTCTCAGGGGGAAAAGCAGCCGGGGGGAAATGGGGGGATTAAGGAGAGGAATCTGTCTCGCCTGATTGAACAGATGGACTGACTTTTTCTCTCTCTTTTTTCCTTTTTTTTTTGTATGGGAGTTAAAAGAAATGGGATGATTAGAGAGGTAGAAAGATGAGAATGGACTCCTTCTGATAAAGTCATTACCATAACAATATGTTCTCTAGAGAAATGGGGCCGGCTGGGGATGTATACGACACTATTGGACTCATAGTGTCCTTGCAGCACAGATCCTACTGCTATGATGCTTTAAACCACTGCATTCCTGCCTTGCGAGTGGTGCTCTGAGTGCATGTCAGAGCGAGTAGGTTTCCTGCTTTGCATGCTGACTTTTTCTTTCGCACCGGAAACTCTTTGAGGGCGTAGACAGACAGAATGATGGCAAGCTCATCAGCAGGCAAGTGATAATTTTTATCCCTTTACACCAGGCGAGCACAAATCACCGTACAGATTTATAAATCTTAGTTTATGCTTTTGGATTACATCATATGCATTTGTAACATTTTTGAGGCATATTTCTCTCCATAGATTAATAGCTGTCACCTCTATTGCTATCTAACTTTTCAGGTTGTTAATCAAATCACACGGTCATACATAGTTGACTCAGCAGCACCCTTATCCCAAGGCTTCATGACCCATTGAACTTCCCACTCACAGACCTTTGTACTTTCCTCCTTAAGCTCCTTGAATCCAAAGCTCAGAGGGTGGCAGAGAGTGGGAGGTATAGATATTTCCTTCCCAGCTTGCTTCAAAGTAGAAAAACGTAACAGTATTATTGAGCTTTGTTTAAATTACACTACAATTTTTTTAGAGGAAGCACTTCAGTGTACTTCAGTGTACTTATCACCCTGAGGAATGCTACGCTATTGCCAAAAGTATTCACGCAGCCATCCAAATCATTAAATTCGGATGTCAATTCCTTGGCGATGGGTGTATATAGCCAAGCACCAAGGCATGCAGACTGCTTCTACAAACATTTGTGAAAGACTGGGTCGCTCTCAGGAGCTCAGTGAACTCCAGCATGCCACCTGTGCAATAAGTCCCGTCATGAAATGTCCTCGCTACTAAATATTCCATAATCAGCTGTTAGTGGCATTATAACAAAGCAGCTTAGCAATGAAGAGGTAGGCCACATAAAATGATGCTGGGGTCAGATGCTGAGGCGCATACTAAACAGAGGTCACCAACTTTCTCCAGAGTCAATCACTACAGACCTCCAAACTTCATGTGGTCTTTAGATTAGCTCAAGAACGGTGTGTAGAGAGCCTCCATGGCTGAACAGCTCCATCCAAACCATATATCACCGAGCGCAATGCAAAGCGTTGGATGCAGTGGTGTAAACACACAGCCACTGGACTCTAGAGCAGCGCAGACGTGTTTTTGTGGATTGACGAATCACACCAACACCAGGCCTTCTCGTGTCAGTGTCTGACCTCACAAATGCACTTCTGGAAGAAGGTCAAAAATTCCCATAAATATACTCCTAAACTGTGGAAATGTGAAATCTGATGCCCTGTTTGCGATAGCGATAAAGTGAGAACTTTTGTTTCGTTTCACTCTCCCTTTCTGTCTTTTCCCCTTTGTTTTCTAGTACTCCTCGATTCATCAACCATCAAACTAGTGTTTTAGAAAAAGTAAATGAGCTTTAAAGCTTCGTTGTAAATTAAACATTTAAAAACCATTTTACCCAGGAAAAGAGAGTATAACTAAAAGTTGATATTGTGTCTATCAGACCCACATTAGATGGTAAATCTCTAGCCTCTGTTGCTTTATTTTTGACTAATAAGAGACATGCTAGCGGCTGTACAAATGGCAATTTTTAAATTTATTTTAATTCTGTGTCCTTGCGCCGGGAGTTATAAACACTACTAATCACTGGTTTGCAGACTCATGCTTGGTCATGCATAGTGTGAGTTTAAAGCAGACTTGCAGGTAAAATCAAGGCTGTTGAAATTCAGCCTTGAATCCAAGAAGGACAAATCCTAGATTCTGACTTTCTGGTGTTACAAGTTATGCATCCTGCCTCATTGTAATGGGTACCCTACAGCAGTTGTGCTGCAGACAGTGCTTGGCTTATTATAAACCGTTAAGTTGGAGCACCTCTGCTCGATAAACTAAACTATGGATGGATCCCTCTCTAAATTCAAAATCTTTTTCTGCTTTACGCTTTGTAAAAAAAAAATAAATAAATAAAAATCTGCCCTCACTCCACTTCCACCTTTATTAGACTGACATTCACACTTTTTCCTCTGCTCTCAGATGTTCCACGGGTTTTGATCGCCATCACCAGGACTGGATGGACAGCAGTTGCCCAGATGAGGTGAGGATCCAAGATAAATCATACGCTGAGCAGCCACGCTATGATCATGTCTGATAGTGATTTAGATGGTTCAGGATGGTAAAAAATCTAAAGTTGCATCAGAAGCTTAACAAAATGCCCCATCTTTTAGACCAAGGACAAGATGTGTGACATCATAGACACTACGTACCTTTACCCTTTCACCACCACGGTTGCTGCCAAAACAACAGCCAAGAGGAAGGAGACCACTTCAGGCAGGGACACACCCTCCACCTCCCACCCTCCCACTAGCGTCCCCACTGAAGGTAAAGTAGAAAACAGAGCTGGATGGATGCTCTATTCTGGCAAGATGTTACAATGACGTTCATGTGCTGGAGCTGTTCTTTATTGTTTTTGATGCAGTTCCTGTTTTACAACAAGGCACTCGTTGTGTTTGGAAAATGAATAAATATGTGCTGCAGCTCTCCACTTATATGAAAAAAATATATACATATTGCAGATGACAATCAGTGGAGCGCAGTGCAGCAGCTGTGTTTGTACCAACTTTTAAAGGATGCGGATTGAATCAGGACAAATCTCACCAGCCTCAAACATGGAGGCACCCCACAGACCTAGGATCATCTCATTCTGCTAGCTCCCTCTCGGTCTTTCATGCCTAAGAATGTGACAGATCTGTTGACATATGAAAACTATTCTCATCCCTCTGTTGTTCTTTGTAGTCATTTTTCAGGTTATTTATGAGGCATTTTGCTATTTGACTGTGAAGACTAATTTTCCTTTTTTAAGGCTAAACATCATATCAGAGGGATAGCTCAGGTTGAGAGGCAGGGTTGAGATGGTTTGGACATGGAGGAGGAGGAGTAGTGGATATATTGGACAAAAGATGTTGAATATGGAGCTGCCGACAGCAGGAAAAGAGGAAGACCACAGAGAAGACTCGTGGATGGCGTGGAGGAGGACAAGCCGAGGGTTGGCGGGTGATGTGGATAGGATGAGAGGCAAATGATCCACTGGGGTGACCCCTAAAGGGGGCAGTTCATTAGTGAGGAATGAGACTTAGTGGTTAAATAAGTACATCATGAGCACTCTGGTAACCTAGAACATTTGGAACATTTTTTTTTTAAAACAAACACCAAGTGAAAACAAAACTCAAAAACTGTGCCATATATGGCTTAAGCTCCAGTTTCTGGAAGCATATGCTGCAGAACACCAGTGACAAAGCCATGCTTGCAGTTTGTCGTGTTGTGACTTTACAGCTGGGGTTCGTTTTTGGGCATTGAGCTCTACAAGTTGCATAGTGCATGAAACGGCTTCCTTTCCACAGAAAATCCATATTGCACTTAAAGCAGACTGCAAATAAAAGAATCAGTGAAAGTGTCTCCGCTGATTATAAACCAAAACACTGAAGAAAGCCCGTTCCAAATCAGTGATTTAACCAGGTAAAAAAGAGCTCCACCTTCATGACACTGAAACTCTGACTTTATGATCAAAATACTGCAGATCACTAACCTGTTAATCTTTCTTCATAGCACACACCTCTGGTCAAACGTCAGGTGTGTTGTGCCTCCTTTTGTGAAAATCCTTTCGCTTACGTGGGTTTCACGAGGCAGTATGAACAAACAGTCGATATGACTGTTTATTTGGAGGACTTGAAATAAGAGCATTTCTACGCACCCAAAGTACCATCATTGCAGTACTTTGCAATACATGACAGGACACAAATTTCTTCGAGTTGTGTGAGAACAGCAAAGGTCAAAAAAGGTCGCGTTCTTTTGATATTGCACCGTAAAGTATTTTAGCACATGATTCACTGCACCCCAGCGGGAGACTAACCCGAACCACACTGCTGCATAATCTCTGAGTTATCTAATGCAAATCTGTTTGGAGGCTGCAGACAGTAGTCTTTTGCTGATGATAGGAAAACGGCCAAGGTGTCCTCTGGAGTTTGTTTACTTACATTTCTTTGCCTCCAAAGATGCCAGAGTTACGACGAGTTGGTCGAATTTATCGTGCCAATTTTCAGTTCATTTCCCTTTATATGGCCTTTGAACATTTTATTTCAGTAAATAGGCTATTCATCCTAATCAGCTCCAGATGTGGTTGTGAGTGAATCGAAATGATCGGAAGGGCCCACCCGTCTGCTCCTGTCTTTTTGTGTGTCACCATATGAAAACACCGTGTTCATAATCACCTCTAAAATCACACAGGTGGTACATTATGTTGTGTTTTCTCACGTGTGTTGCTTCCGATATATTTGGGAGTTTTTACTTTATTGGATTAAAAAAGTACCCTGTGTTCATCAATTAAATCATGTGGGTAAGAAAATTAACTAACAACATGTGTAATGTATGCATGGCTGCCAATACTCAACCCCATTTGTCTCTGCTTAAGACCTAAAATGTGTAAAACCAGGCCAAAAAATTTGAAGTTTACTTCTTCAAGTGGCTCAATAATTTACTCAAATAGCTGGGAATCATAGGTTTTAGTAAACACTACTCAGTGTGCTGTACAAAACACATTTTTGTGGCTATTTTTAGGAGTGTAAGTCAGCAGGATGGTGTGTGGCTCACAGACTCGTGATAAGCTAGTGTCTGTGTTCTTTTGTGTTATTTTTCTAGTAGTTTTTAGAAAGAAATTGAGTTCTGTGACACAGAGGTATATGGTATAAGCAGTACTCCTGGACAAATTCAAATGAAGGATTTTGCAATACCTCACCAGAGGGGACATTTTTTTTTTAGTTAATGTTGTGGTTCAGGAAACACTGCAAACAATCTTTCCCAATTCTTTGCTTTAGCTCATGCGAGGTCGGGCCTTTGTTTGACCTCAGATGTTCTGACTTTAAAGTCAAAAATGAAAACTAATCATGCTCTTCTGGGTTATTTCTCCTTGACAGTTAAACTCTCAAAGTATCTTGAAAGTCACCATCTTCCTGTAACAAATTCATGTTGATTACTCTTTGTGTGTGTTGTTCTTGTCCCGTTCACCTCTTCTATCTGGTGCTTCTGGAGAGCTTTATAACCTGTTTGATCTTTGGCTGCTATTTTTCAAACATCTAAAGCTTTAAAATGCACCCCGGAAATGTAGTTTTGGTTTTTTTTTTAGTCTACAAAAACTTTTCAGTGCAGGAGCACGTCTGCAGCGTTACTCTAGTCATTTCATTCATGTCATTTGTCCTCCACTGTTATTTTATTTAAATTTTTTTAGTAATTCTGCGTTCAAGCCTGGGTTATCTTTTAGTTTGTATTAAAAAAGAAAAGGCATTTACTTTCGTGGCTAACTCAGGCAGTGGCCGACCTTTTCCATGGCACACCCATTAATCATCATGTGAGAGCTGAGCTTAAATGGCCGGGGCATCACGGCCGGGCGCTCGACGGACTGCTGTGATGAGGATAGACGCAGTGAGCTCAGGGAGGAACGTGAAAACTGTCCTGCTGTGAGGCAAAGCACAAAGAGCTGTCCCACAGATCAAACCAGGGCGTGGTGAGAGGCCTACCAGACGACTTGAGGGGTAAAATGCGCGGCCTGTGTGTATCTTAGTGTCCGAGAGTTCAGGAGGTCGTGCTGCGGTATTTACATTTGTTATCGCTGACTTTCTGACAGCAGATCAGCTTCACCGGCTAGCCCCTCACTCGTCAGCTGCAGGCGTCAAAGGTCAGGTTAGATTGCAGGCTGGGTGGTTCATGCACATGCTGCAAGTGGATACAAAAGCGAGGGAGGGAAAAAAACGATCTGGAGAGGATGAACGTGTCTGTGTGGGCGCAGGTTTGTTTGGGTGTGATGGAAACATCTAGTCTCTCACTTTGCTCGTGTTCAGCTGTACTTAATATGCCTCCTACTAAGAAACGAGTCACTTATAAAGTAAATGGAATATTGCATTTATATGTATGTTAAGCTATGACAGCGACACGGCACTGGGGATGGTTGTAAAAGTGATTTATTTCCCACCTTCCACTGCATGTGAAACCTCCAGTAATATTCAAGTAGTAAAAAAAGAAGCCTTTATGTCTTACCAGGTCAGGTTATTTGTCAATATTTTTCTTTCCCTTTTTAAATCTTTAAACACATCATACCTATTTAACATTAATGTAGTCCATCCCCTATTCTATAAAAAGATATTGGCTGTCATTAGGAACCCTCTCAAAATATAGCTGTCCAGATTTTTGCCAGTATCTTTCTCCTTTTTTTATCGACCCTTTAATGTTTTATCAGAATGACTTATAACACAGGTGAAACTAATCAGGGCAGGAAAAACTATTGGAAATAGGATGCTCAAGGAAACATAATTACTAAAATTAATTGGGGAGTGAGAACAAGGGGAAATTAGGAAATCAACACAAACACATAGGAGGAGATTCAAACACAAGAATTAAAACTTCATTAATTACACTTTGATAGTACCAGCTAGTGCGAGTACTGGGTTGGATCCCCTTTTGCCTTCAGGACTGCCTTAATTCTTTATGGCAGGAGTTCAATAAGGTGCTCCAAACATTCCTTGGGTACACTATGGTGATGAAGGGATGGATGAAGGGTGGCTGTAGCTCAGGAGGTAGAGCAGGTCACCCACTGATCGGAAGGTCGGTGGTTCGATTGCTGGCTACTCCAGGCTGCATGCCAATGTATCCTTGGGCAAGATACTTAACCCCGAGTTGCTCTCCGACGCAAGCGTTGG
>VUQK01005255.1:26126-67364 GCA_015106715.1 Bujurquina vittata | reverse complement strand
TTTTTGGGGTTGTTGGTTTTCCACACCTAATTGTTTTTTTTTTTTTTTTTTGTATTTTTACATTAATCCCTGTGGAGAAATGCTCTTTGCGAGTGATCAAAACATCTGCTTCTTTTTGTAAAGTGCCACCTGAAACTGCAAGTGTTTTTACGACCACTGCGGAAATGCAGTCTGAGAATTTGGCTGGCAGTTAGATTTGTTCGATCATACAGCATTGCCAGATGAGAAAGATGTTATTCCATTATTTTATTTTGAAGAGCATTGTCATGCACAAGTCAGATAGGCTGGAAAGACGTTGTGAAAGGAGATTTGTATAGACACACATGTAAGCCATATTTCACTGTCCTAAAATGAGACAGCCTGGGCTGATTTGGACTATCAAACGTTATGGGGCTTTTGCCACACAAGTACAATAATTAGCATAGTCTGGCAGCGCTCTGATGGTGGAAATAGGTAGTTTTCAAGCAGCAAAGTCTTCACTTCCTTCACTGGACTCCACTAATGGCTTTCACTCCCACTTTTATTAACAAAAGCAACATAGTTGTGTTGTTGCAAAAGGTTACTGCTGTGTTCTTTGTTCTCTTGTGAGTTGGGTTAAATGACATTGGGTCACGGATTCAGCAAATGTTGCAGGAGCTCAACATAAGGAAGCAAGAACTGGAGTTTTCTTCCAGCTGTGACTTTGTTTTTTATCTTATCATGATTCTTTCATAGCACACAGTAAGACTCAAAATCACAAATTATCATAGCTGTCTGTAATTTCTGTAACTCCTGTCGTTTTGATTACATTTGAAATAATAAAGAATGTTGGAAAAAATATTCACCCTTCTCTTTCTTTGCATGATCAACCTGCAAGCAAATTTCTTTCAAATAGCCCTGTTTTGTTTTTAGTTCCATTAATTTAGCATTTAGTTATGCACTGGGTCATTCCATATAAAATCTGAAAGAAGTTCCCACCTGAGCCCCTCAAAATCAGATTTTTTTTCTCACAGCAGCTTTACTATATTTAATGAAGGCATGCAAAAATAGTATGAAAACATGCATTCCTCGACAGCTCGAGGTATAGCTGTCACTAAGTGAAATCAGTTGGAAAGACGATGCTGCACCAAAAACCTCCTTATCGCTCAGGTTGCTAACACACTGCTGTGGTCACCTGTAGTATGAAAGATGCAGACTTGTCTACAACACTTACCAACTGCTGGCCGAGTAGAAACCAATCCAGTCTTGTTTCCTTCATTTAAGAAACATGACCAAAAAATGTGGAACATTTAGTGCACACTTTAATTTTCTCCTTTTCTCCTCTTAGGGGGAATACGGTGGTCTGGCGGTTAGCACTATTACCTCCCAACAAGAAGGTCTCGGGTTTGAGTCTGCCATCTGGCCAGGACTTTTCTTGCATGTTCTCTCTGGGTACTCTGATCCAAGGTCAGTGGGGTTAGGTTAATTGGTGATTCTAAATTGCACACAGGTGTGAATGTGAATTTAAAAGGTTGTCTCTTTCCTTGTTTGCCCTGTGACCTGTCCTTGCATCTTACCTAGATCCTGAAGAAGATTTTCAAAATCCTTCCAATCTGACCCCACATACATTACTGGATCACAGAGGGTCTTGCTAATTCTGAAAGGGGGCAGCTCAGAGGCACTTATTCATTTTTCATGGACTGACCCAAGTCAAAGAAGTGAAATCCCGAATACTGGGGGGTGGATGGTACCCCCGTGCATTATTCAAGAATGCTTTTCATTATTTATGAAAAGCATTCCAAAACACTGAAGATCTTGTTTGGCCATGAAGTCTTCTGACACCTGTGTTTCAATCATGCCGTCCCTGAAAGAGAGCATGGCGGTGAAAACTGCTGCATGCTCGGTTTCTGTGACATCCTTGGATTGGGTAGATTTTGAAAATGCTTCACTGCAGATTGAGAAGATGGAGCTCTACAGCAGTACAGAGAGAAAGCTGAGTAAACAAGACAGCAGAGGGGAGATAGAGACAAGCTCAGCAAGCTAGAAGCAAAAAAAAAGGGCATGAAGGAGATTTGAGAAAGGGGTGAAATATTTGTGACCGAGCAAGGCAGAGGTGTCAGGCTTAAGCTGTTTCTTACAGAGACTGGTTCAGTAACGCAAAGGACAATAAGAGAATTAAAATGATCAAATACAAGCAGTGCTGTGTGTGTGCCTCAAAGAGGGACTGAGGAATCAGTGGAGTGTGCTACACAAACACAAGCCCTGCATGTTGTACCTATAAACACTAATCAGTGGGTGTTAATAGCTAGACAGCCAGCAATTACATTCATCAAATAAACTTAATGGCTCTATTGTGGCCAAGGTCACACCACAGCTATGATTCATGCTGCTGCTGTTATAAACCTCCCCTCTGTGCTGATTTACTTCCATCTAGTGGGCAAACTAGAGAATAACACTGCTGCCCACAAAGGAAAATAAATCCCACTGCTGCTGCCTGACAGAAAGTAGATCTTCTTTCAGTTCTCAGGTAGATAAGACCAAAATTGAGATGCTTGGCCATAATGCACAGCGCCATGTTGCTAAAACTCAAACACGGCAAATCAGCACAAACACCGCACACCAACTGTCAAGCACAGTGGCGTACAGGTGATGATTTGGCTTTTGCAGTCACCGAGTCAACCATGAACTCCTCTGTATAGCAAAGTTTGTTACAGTCAAATGTGAGGCCATCTGTCTGACAGCTAAAGCTTGGCTAAAACTGGGTCATGCAATAGGACAATGATCCCAATTACAGCAGCAAATCTGCAACAGAATGTCTGAAAAAGAAAAGAATCAAAGTGTTGCAAAATGTAGTCCAAAGTCCAGACCTCAACCTGGCTGAAAGGGTGTGGTGGGGGCTTAACAGAGCTGTGCATAAATGAATGCCCACAAACCTAAATGAACTGAATCAACATTGTAAAGCTCTTGGCTTTTCACCTAATGTGCTCATAATGGCATACTCAGTCAGTGTGTAATTATTTTATGCAAAAATAGTAATTATTCTCTGGTTCTAGTTCCAGTTCTTGCCCTCCACAGAAACACTGGTAGGTAAAAATCACCCAGTAAAGATCTTATTTAACAAATTACTGAAGCACAATTGAAAAATAAAGCTGTCAGGAAAATGAGTTCATTTGTGGCACATTCAAGAAACAGGACGCAGACAGAGCAGACTGCAATGCATATATATTTATTTGACAGAAAAAAAGACAGTGTAGCTCTCACTGAAGTAAAGCCAGTTTAGTTACAGCTGATTCCATACAGTGTAACGGGAGTGCAAAGAGGTGACAGAGAGGTGACCCTTCATTCATGAATTACTTAGGAGTAACTGGATTCATCAGATAAAGTAGGACTGAAGCCTCGGGAGCTTTTGACAGCACATTACGCATTCATAAATTAGCCAAATATTTGTCGCCAGTCTTGTTTCTTTAAATCAATGTGCTCATTGGTGTAGCCATGTTTGTACTTTTTTTCTTCTTCTTTACATAGGAGACATTAATCCAAGACTGACTCACATCTGCAGCAGTGTTTGTAAATGATTGTTCAGAGCTAGCATGAGCTGTGAGTAATAATCTCTTGTCCTCAGGCGCTTTTGTAAAGTTGGTCGCCTGCAGATCACTTATACATCTCAGGTTTCAGCATGAAATGTCAACCACCATGTCAGCATTGTCCTAAACTGGGTTAAAGTATAGTGTGTACCTGAGAGAAAAAAGATGATTTTTTTTTAAATCATTACTGACTATAATTCATACAAAAGACTTGCAGTATATACACAGCGTTCCCACAACAAATGGCTTTATTTCAGTTGGTTAATGTGGTGGCCTTGATGGTTTTCTATCAATCCATTTTCTATCCAGCTTGAGCTCAAGCCTGTGATAACCAAAAAATGACGACTGACCTGTGGAATTTACCGAAAACTAAAGACTGAAGGCCAACTTTGAAACTCACTCCTTCTCTGATAGTACCTAAAAGTATGAAGGTTAATCCAAAGTAAATCCATCAACATCCTAAGGAATAAAACTCTGTAATATTGGCAGGTATACCTGTGGTAGAGAGGGACATATTCAATGCTGATACTCATGCTGTGTGCAGCTCTGCTGGTCCTATCAGGGCTCAATAAACACAGGCACGCTGGCAGCTTTGAGGTCAAACACAGTGAGGACTAAGGTTAAGTTTGTAAAGCTCACAGAGGAGAGATTTAAGTGTTTCTAAGAACAGCTAACTCTTTCCTGTTTAGGTCGCCTTGAATAGACACTAAATGAGTCTAAGATCACTTAATAAAGTGGCCCACCTGCACAATATGATACCCTTTTATCTAACTCCTGCTCCTCTGATAGGACCCAGTATACAGTCACAGCAAACAGTGTGAATCTACTGCCAAAAACTTCACCAGGTTGTGTTTTTCTGCAAACAAAAAGAACCACGGTGCCCTGTGGAGTTTTCTTGTAACCAACAGAAGTTGTGTTTAAAAGTCTGAACTACTCGCCAAATCACTGTTTATATCCTTAAGACACAAAAAACATCTGAGGAAAAACAATTGAGCATTTTCTTTCAGTGAACAACATGGTGCAGTGGTTGGCACTGTTTGGCTGGGACCTTCCTTTGCATGAGTTTGCATGTTCTCCCTGTGTCTGCATGAGTTTTATCCCGAAGTTGGACGTATGGAGAGATGGACTGCAGCCTTCCCCACAATCCTGAACTGGATAAGCAGTTAGGAAAATGGAGGGAAGCTGCTTTGAGGACGGCAACTGACTGTGAGTGGTCGCAGACCTGGTCAGCATCTTCGAAGCCACCATTTCAGTCGTGCTGCAGTTCCCAACCACTGTTTTTCCTACTGTGACTGTACCATTCTACCTTTCCACTTGTTTAAATATTACCAAGTTTTTACCTTCTTCTTTCCTCTCAGATTACTGTTTTAGTCTATAAAAGCCAAAGAAAACACTTTGAAATTCATTGTTTTTCCAAAACCCAAAGATATTTAATTTGTTAGCAGATAATTAACAACTGAGAATCTTGAATTGTGACTGACATTTTTTTTTGCTGGAAAATTATTTAAACCATCCCCTCAATTTTTGTATATTGACTAATAGTCATTCTTTCCTAAAATATATCCCTCTGCCACAAGGTAATCCCCTATAAAATTAATTTAAAACACAAGATCCCTGCTTCAAGGTGACACACAAAAACATAAACATCAGGAACTGCTCGAGCGCTTTAGAACTGTACACGTGTATGTAATAAACAATGCAACATTAGAAAAGCATTTACAGTTTGGTCACAACAAATGGGAATCATTTGAAAAGCAATTCCCTCAGCAATCATCAACAGGATATTACAGGGACCATTTAGTAGTGCAGTTCTGCCACTGGTATCCGGTAAGGAGTGTACACACTCGGTTTAGCAATATGTATGTAGCAACTCGTGCGTCCCTGTTTACGATCTCCTCACACAACCATCAACACAGTATTGCAAACCTAGTAACATCAATCAGTTCCACTTCAGGTAAAAATGGGACAATAAATCTTTGAACAACATGAAATAAAGGGTTTAAAAAGCCTCCTACGTCACAGTGAGCTCATCAAGAATGTCCGTGACTGATTAAAAAAAAGAGAATAAATATATTACATTGATTTTTACATACAGTAACATTTCAAGGTTTGTTTGTTTTGGTTTTTTCCCCATTTTTTCCTCTCAACACACAAGCAGCTTTGCCATCAGATCAGTAAGGAAGAGGCTCCATTAGTTGTGGGTTAGAGGCTCCACCAGCCATGAGTGTCTTGTTAATCTAGAACCAAACACACAGTGTTTATAACAAGACTCCAGTTTACAAACTTAATTTTCATGTACTATTACAATTTCACTGTTATGACAAGAGCATTTAAAAAAAAAGAATATTCCTAGGTTTGCTGTTCCTTAGTTATAACAGCAGACAGACAGGATTACAATTTAATCTAAACCACACACACCACAAAGCAGTGACAAGACAAAACAAGGCAAACACTACTTTTAAAGGCCCCGTGGAGTAATGTGTTCCTTAAAGCAGTGATAATCAATGTATAACAAATGGATAAAACACTAAGCTCTTCATAGTGATGAACCCTCAGAGAATTATCACCTGACTACATGTTTTAGCTCCATGTTTGGTTTCACAGCCCGCACCCCTATTGTTGAGGTTCAGTCTTGTAGCTGCAGTTGTTTGCACGCTTGTTTGTGCACACAGGAAATTTTGGTGACAACCAAAAGAAGATCACCAGGACTGTGGTTGTGTGCTAACAGTGAAAATGTCTAAAAACACATGCTCAGCAACAAATAGGAAACATAAATGCGCTTTGAGTGCAGGTAGAGTAGAAAAGCACTATATAAGAACCAGTACATTTACCATATACAACAATAATCTTATGAGATCAAATTCATATTGAGTTCAGATTATTGGTGCCAAGATGTGTACTTTTAGATGTAATTCTGTTTTTGTTAATATTTTTTAGTCCCCCTTTTGTACCAGAGAAACTTTTAGCCACTCGTCACACTATATTTGAATTTTAGTCAGTCACAGTTGGCAGTAAACACACCCTAGACCTACAATCAGCAGATAAACTGGCTACTTTTCAGAGCTTTTTACTTAAAAAGCCACTTGCTGTGACCAAAAACAATGCCGGTCACAACAACAACTGGTTGCCACAAGAAAAACACAAACCAGAAAAACTATAAAACTGTGCAGTCAGATGATAGTCAGGTGTGGGTTCACCCCCTTTTACATACAAGCAGTTAGATGAACCATTATAATGAGAAAAGAAATTTTTATAGAAGCTGTTGTAATGTCTAAAATGAACTGCATGAGATCTTTAATTCACATTAGTGTCACGAGCCAAACTGATGAACTCATCACTCACTTGAAAGCGGCTCCACCTCTCTGGCTTTTGACAAACCCAGCCCAGAGGTTTGTTTGGGTCGGGCTCCCAGCTCCTCCGCCTCCCTGGATGGATTCTGGTTCTGATCTAAAGGTTTCTTCTCCTTCACCTCCTCTGGACTGTAGTGCCCACCCTCTTCTGCCACCACCTTCTCCACCTTCTCCATCAAGTGTCCTACCTGGGGATGCTCCCCAAATATGCAGTTATTAATAACAAAGTACCTTCGCTTGCATTTCTCCAACACCCACTGCAGCTCTTTGCCCTCCCTACGAATATACCTCTCGATGGAGATAGATTTCAACACCTCCCCCCAGGTGAACACTACAATCGTATGCCTCCACACATCCTCCCCAAAGAGGCTCACGTGCTCCTGAATGCGAGCACGGTCCACCTCGGTGAACATGCCAACAGGGATGACAAGCAGGAAGGCATGTGGACCTGGAGGGCAAAGAGAGGCTCCTCTGACTAACTCCTGTTTATAGGAAGGCGGAGTATCCTGAGAAGAGAACCAGCCTGGCGTGTCCACCACAGTCACCTGCCGCCCCTGCACCTCCGTCTGCCTCGTGACACAGAACTCAGCAGCTCGCTCCAGGTGAAACTCCTCTCTGCCTAAGATGGTGTTGCCTGTTAAGCTCTTCCCCGGCCACCTCCATCCTAACACCACCAGACGAACTTCAGCCAGGCGGTTGGCCTCCTTGGCTTCAGCTGCTGCCTTTCTGGCGTCATCATCTGGTCTAGATGCATCTCCAGCTACGGTCCGTAAAGTCATAAATGACAGTGTCAGTATGACGTAGGGTGTTAATTCTTTTTAGTAGCACTAGTATTACTGACTTGGTTGGTTATTATATTTATTGCAAACAAAAATGAAAAAAATGTTTTAAAGCCTTTTATTTTATTTTATTTATTAGGCAAAATCTACTTATAGGCTCTGACTCCCATTAGGAACACCACTGGACAGTAGTACATTTAAAGATATCAAAATATACCTCATTTTAGGCCTCATTCAGAGTTTGTTGTGCACACTTCCATTTATCAATTTTAGGTATACCTGTTCAACTGTTAAGCCAAATATCTAATTATTAAATAGCGTAGCAGCAACCTAATGCATTTAGACATGTAGACATGACCAGCTAAAGTTCAAATTCGAACATGAGAATGAAGAAGAAAGGTGATTCGTGTGACTTTGAGCATGGCACGGTTGTTGGTGATGGACAGGCTAGTCTGAGTATTTCAGAAAATGCTGATCTACTGAGATTTTCCCATGCAAATATCTCTAAGGTTTAAAAAGAAGAAAATATCCAGTCAGTGGCAAAATCTTGTTGAATATATGCCACAAGGAATTAAATTGTGAAGTCAAAAGAAGATCCAACCTGGACTGGCAAGGTGAACCTAAGTGGTCAATGAGGGTAGTTAACTATATATAGTTTTATTTCCAGAGAAAATTATGTAGTTGACTGTATGTAAATAGTTGAATAAAACTGTTTTAAAAACGTATATAGTTCATAATATCATTTGTTTTTGTAAAAGAAAAAAATCACAGGTTGTATAGACGTCACTTTGTATTATCACATGAAGTGTTCATTCTCCAGCATGCTCTCATTGGACGACTGAAACATATATGGCGGACGCGTAAATACGCGTACCTGAAGATACAGTATGCGGGAGTTGTATGTAACTGTTTTGTAACTTTTGTTGTTTAAAATTATTCCTTTTATTTTTATTTTTTAATAGTTTAAGACATTTTTTTTAAATTAAGACATACTAATAAGGGATATCTGTGAGGGGAATGCAATCGGTTTAGAGAAGTCGCTTCCCTTCCCTGCTGTGAAGGGAACTGACTCACAGTCACGTAGACATCCCGATAGATCCAGCAATTCATCCTGAGGCTGCTTGCGTTGAACAAGTTTGACCCAATTAACAAAGATAAAAATTTTGGCACTTCTTGGATTTTATCTTCTTGTAGGTACAGAATAATGTTTAAGTTACTTCTTCCTGCTTTAATTTTTCTTCTTTTTTCGGTATCTAAATACGTTTCCGTATATTTTAGTTTAACTCAATATACGATATCCTTCGGGCCTACTTTTTGATTTTATTTTATTTCTTTTTTTATGTACTAAACCCGTTGTGTGTTGAATGCATTTACTGTGAAAAGGAAATGTTTCAAATATTAAACTAAGGCGGAAACAGCTTCCAATTATTGATAACATCTAGTTGAAGGTACATGGCTCGTAGCCTTTGTGTTTTAAAAGCATTTACTATAATCTTAAACCGTGTTAGCGGTGTTTTCCAGTTATAGCGAAACGTGTCAAAATCCGGTTCGGACATTTAGCTTCGAAACTGCTAAGTTGATGCTAATTTTGACAGTCCCGGAAACGCCCTGCTTTTATTTATTAACTCAAACAAAAAATATTTTTTTTTAAATTTGTGATGAAGTTCGACTCTCACCTGAAGTTCGAAGTGGTTTATTCGCTTCCATGCTCCGTTTAATTCCTGATCGTAGTCTTAGTGTGTCTTTGGGCGGCTAGTTCGCCGGAATACTTGATGACAGAAGTTACAGGATAACCTGAATACAAATACGATACTTCCGGTCCCAGATTTAAAAAATAAAAGCACGGCATGAAAACCGGATGTACACAATAGAAAACCTTTGAAATTGCAGATATTCGTTACCTAAAACTCAAACACACAACTATAAAAACACAAAGACAACAAAAACTGTAATAATTATTGGAAAAAAAGAGCACATAAACATTGTGAGACATGTATGAGACTTTTATTGATGAACAAGGATAAAGTAATAGCCCATATTTACAATATTAATGCAAAATCAGCAGTTATTTACAGCTGAATGAAATGCAGTGTCCCAAAGATTTTGATTTATGGATGGCAAAAAATACATTTTTTTTGTTTGCTTGTTTTCAGTGGCAGAAACAAGTTTCCATACAGTTCCATTTAAAGAAAGAGAGAAAAGCAAAGACATGGGAACAAAAAAAAAAAATTAATTCCTTCACTTTTAATTTTAATTTCTTGATAAATATTACCAGTAATGTAGTGAGAAGCAGATAAGCAGGAATTTTTTAATTATATATTTCTCTTCATTTTCCTTAAATGCCATCAACAACAATATTAAAAAAAATAAAAAGCAAGGGAAATATATCTATAAAATTCTGTGTGTACTTCCATTATGGCAGAAGTGCACTTAAGTTCCCCATGATGCCAACATACGCATGTCGTCTTCTTCCTCAACCTTTCTCCTGGTTGCTGTAAAACAGGATGAAACAATCAACAATTATTGCCATTGACTAATTGTGGACAAAACTATTTCAGTGTTAAGGCTGCAGCTAGTGACTAATTCCATTATTCTGAATTACTGATGACAGAAATAATGATTTTCTCCTTTAAAAGGTTTAAAATAAACCTTAAAATCTAAGGGCTGTCCAGGAGCACGTTATGTTCTGAATATTGGTTTGAAATTAGCTGGAAGCGCCATGTTTTCACATTTTCAGTGCAATATAGATTATCTGCTATGGGAATACATTTTATATATGTGCAACTCGATAAGCCATACTTTACTAAAACCACTGAATGAAGTGCAAATTGTGTGGCATTGTCACAGTTATGTGGGAGCATTAATTTGTTGATGCAGAAAATGTATAAATGGAGTTACACTTGATTATAATCTGCTTCCGAGTCTCATTTACACTGCTGAAATTCCAGCTACTAGAACACAGAACACACCAAGAATACCTGATCAATCAGCCAAATTAATTTCACTTTGATCTGCTGAGAAACTAGTGATTTCAACATCGCCTTTATCAGGCTGTGGGACAGTAAACTTCAATGTTTAAATGGAGCCAGCTTAAAGTTTCAGAGCTCTAATGTAGCCAGAAATAAACAACAGCACTGAGAGCACACTCAACAATAAACTCAACTGGAATTATATTTTTTTTATGTTACCACTCTGTGTGCTAAATCTCAAGATTATTAAAACTACAACAGTGTTGTATTTTCCATCCATCTATCCTCTTTCTCTTATCCTGTTCAGGGTCACGGGCGAGAGGCAGGGTACACCCTGTGCAGGTTGCCAGCCTATCACAGGGCTAACAGAGAGACAGACAACCATTCACACTCACATTCTCAGCTATGGGCAATTTAGAATAACCAACTAACCTAACCCCAGTAACTGTATGTCTTTGGACTGTATTTTGCATGTTCTTTACAGATTTTTAATCTCCATTTGATAACATCTCTGGAGTAGTTTGTTTGCAGGCAAGCGTGTGAAAGGGGCCAAAATGCTTAAGCATTGTCAATTGGAAGAAACCTACTTGCACGCTGACTGGGCCCTGATGAAGGCAGTTTGGAGCTGGGAACACTGGGCAATCCACCCATACTTTTCATGTTTTCTTCATGCGCCTCCTGCTCCAGCTCCTCCAGCTCGGCCAGCAGCTCGTCCTAACATAAGAAGAAAGACCTCAGCAAGTGCCACACAGCAAGAAAGCATATTTAAATCTGTGCTTTAAAACAAAAAATAAAAGACAATGTCAACCTCATCAAATGTCTCTCCAAAAGGTCTGGAAATGGCCTCACTGATTTCCTGAGCCACGTCCTGCTGCTCCGTGATATCTGCCATCAGATCATCGATCTTGTCGACATCCCTGAAAGTTAGATAGAGAGAGGAGGTCAAAAGCCTTTTCTCACTTAAAACACCCCATTTTGTTTTTTTAATTTTGGGGTGCATTAAAAAAAAGGAAAAAAAAACCAGACAAACAAATTAACATGTTTTCCCTCTACATGCTACAAGGTTTTTGAGAGTCTTTGTACACAATTATCGCTCATAACATTCACCGGTGTTACAGCTGCAGTAAAAGATTATTGGGATTTTTTTTTTGGTCTTAATATACATTTTTGAATAAGTGTTGCAGAAATGTGGCTTATAAATGAATTTATGTCCAAGTTCAAAAGGAAACGATCTCAGCATATAAACACAACAGAACCAGGACTATTTGGGGAACATAAAGTTCTGATTTCTCTATGTATGAGCAGCTTCTTACATGTTCTCATGGACCTTCTTCATGGCCTTGGCAGCCATGCCCATGTTCTTCAGGACCTCAGTGTTGGTGTGCGAGTTCTCCAGAGCTTCCCTCTGAAACTCAATGGTGGAGAGCGTGCCGTCAATCTGGGTGAGCTGCTGCTCCAAGCGCTTCTTCCTCTTCAGGGCCTGCAGGGCAGCTGACACAGAAAGGTTGCAGAAGTCACTTGGGTAGAGTTACATTACAAGAACTGTCATATGTCCACAAAAAACAACAACAACAAAAAAAAGACAGGGTTTCTCCCTCTCACAGGACTGCATTTATTTTTAGTCAACAAGCAATGCAGCTAAGACAACAGTCCACGCCATGCAGTGCTGTAGGTGTTGCTCTGAGGGAAGGAACCTTTCAGGTTTAATAAAAGACTTGTTGTTTTACTTGTTAGAAACCTGTTAGACTTTCTGCTCTTGTCAGTGACACATTGAAGAAAATCACTGCAAGGAATAGTTCACAAGTGCCTCGCTGTACAATGGCATGCTTCAACTTGTTTAATGCGTTTCTACACAGTTTTGTAATAAACAAAAGTGTCATGCAGCTTTAATTTTCTGATATCAGAATTAGAATTTCTGAAATTTGGTGCATTTGTAGTCACCAAGAGTCTGAAAATGTAAATATTAAAAGACTTCTCTTTCGGGGGTTTTTGTATGTTCGCTATAACACAAAAGGGATTTGTGCGAAATAAATGTCAGGTTTCATAAATTCCATTTCTGACATTTTGTTTTCTCTTCAACCCATGAGCTGTTTCCACCATACATCAAGTTATTAAGCAAGTTTTGAGGGGGAAAAAAGATATAAAGATCTCTTTTAAACTCTCTTTAACACAGTTAAAGAGTTTTACTTTGATATTCTCCTGGAAAAGATTGAAATACCCCAGTATCCAAGACTTGCTCGATCGGAGGGACAGGTGCACACAGCTTTCAGACCACTGTAAAAACATACCCCTCTTGTTTTTGGTGCCGTGCTTCTTGGCTATCGCGATTTCTTGCTCTATCCTCTTCTCCAGGTAGTCCTGTTTCTTTGTTAGCATTTCTTCTGTTTCCCGGAGCCTGTGGATGGCCTCCTGGGGTGAAGGGCCTCCCTTCGACCGGTGTTTCGAGCCGGAGCCCCCCTTGAAAAAATTTGAGATTTTGCTCATTTTGGCTGCTTTAGGGAGTAAAATATGTAGGTAACTAAAAAGCAAAACAGCCAGAACGGTCGTTCAAGCTTCTCGTTTCTAAAGTCGGGTGTGTTGCGGGCAGATATTCCAGCTCAACAGCTTTGTCTGTTTTCAATTCAAACGAGCCAGTGAACGCACCTATCGCCACACCTTTCTCCAGTACCTGCGTGACATCTGATACCGCCCCGTTTACTGTGTTTCTGTCCAAACCGGATAATACATCAAGGCACTTTGTAAATCCTGTGATATATTGTGGTAACGTTTTTATTTAGTTATATTGACGAAGCTGATAAAATTACACACATACAACAGGATATAAAATATAAATTTTAAACTAAAAAAAAAAAGATCTTGGTCACGTGACGACACATTGGCGGTCAAAGTTCGTGTTGATAAACAGCACTGTAAAGCTAGTTTTTGTGACAATGACATTGAATCCACTGAGCATCTATTTGTGCACTGTATGTTTTCTGAAGCTTTGTGGCTTGACATTCACGACTGGCTGTGTCCTAATGTACCTCGGTTGCAAAGGTTCTGTCAAAAAGACATAATCTATGGTTTTATTGTGGACAGTGAAAAAGATGACTTCTTAGTAAATACTATTGCGGTTCTGGGAAAAGCATATCTTCATAACTCTAAGGTTAGGAAAGTTACCCGTAATTTTTATGCCTTCTTTAATGGGTTTCTATTGTACATAAAAGCCCTTAAAAATGGAAAATAAAAAAGCTAAATTGTTATTTGATATTATCAAAGAATATAATTTGTCAGAAAAGCCCTGACACTATTGAGTTCTAAGTTGCCTTATTATGACTTGTTTTGTTTGCTCTTTTTATTTGTCCTGTTTAGTTTACTTTGTATATATGTTTGTTTGCTTTGTATTATTTTGAGGTATTGCTCTTGGCTATCTTTGTTTAATGTCGCTGCTTAAATATACCGGTGCCTTTGACTGTGTAGTTTTCGATATCATTTTATATGCCTTAATGTTTGTACAAATGTAAATAATTGTGTCTAGTTTCTTGTGGTGTGTGTTAATTTAAAAAAAAAAAGTTTGGAACAGTACTTGGGCTGAGAGTGATGACGTTTCACATGTACGCGAGTACATATGGAGGTAATTTTGTCTCACAATTATTCAATGTACACAAGTCCGCATATTGATAAACGGCCCTAGAGAGGCAGCAGTGAACGAAGGTGCACATCGCGACGTCCAGTGCGTCTCTGAACCATAGACGTACACCTAGACGCTGCATTGAGCGCTGAATCGTATGTCTACGTCGCCGCCATATTGGATTAGGCAAATGTGGCCAACATAACATGAGAGAGATGTTGCACTCTGGTGCTTTGTGGAGTTTTTCGAACCATTTTACACTCAAAACAGGATCACATGCGATTCGCTTTCACAGGTAGGTCTGATGAATTGTTTTTGATCGTATTTGGCCATTCTAACATTTTGAAAAGAAAATTGTTTTTTATGCCTAATAGTTTCCTAGTGTATATTAGTGCATATTTGAATGTGTGGATGAACGCATTAACTTAAATAACTTTGTAGAAAGCCGCTTTAAGAAGTTCATTCCATTCACTTGTATTAATTCACCTCGCAGCTTTGACTTTACCAATATGGCGGACACACAGTTTCGTGACATCAGCGGACCATTCGCAGTCAACGCGGTGTCTAGGGATGTGCTCTCAACCACCGAAGAAGAGCAATGGCCGATTTAGACATTGGGAAACATTGTCAGGTTGATTCCTGCCACCTGAAAGGTCCGTTGCACTTTTTTTCCGAAGTAAAGTAAATAAAAATACTGAGGTGCGACCCTGTCCAATCGTTTGTATTATTACGAAAAACACCGAGCGTGTCTTTAGCATGCTCGGCCTGTGCTAGCTTTTTAGCATTGGATCTCTCGGATAAAGCTTAGTTTATTGTCAACTTGTTGTCTTTAAAATAAAAAGAAATTCAGCTCGGCCTTTAGATTAGTTGCGATGGCTGGACTCGTAATGTTATGCAAATATAACAGAGGTGAATGACGCTCATGTGTCGGACTAGTTTCATGAGTCTCTTGTACTCTGAGATGTAACAGTAAACAGTTGGAACTGGACAAGTGTCTAAATGATTATGATCAAACCACATCTAATATGTTCTCCGTGTTGCTCTGACAGACTTTCTGCCCTTTGTCTGTGATGCCTGCGGTGGTGTTTTCTGGTAAGACTTAAAATCAGGATTTGACAGGGTCTTTGTGTGTATGTGTGTGACTTATGTGCCTTTGTTAGGGTGGGATTACGAATATTATAATGGGAATTTTCACTTTTATAAATTAAAAGGGCGAAGAAAAAAATAATATAACTTTCAATTAAATGATTATGAGTGTACTTACAGCTTTAATTGACTGCACTCTAAGTGGCAACTTTCTTTATGTGTCGCCTGCACAGAGGCAGGGAGACACTTAGGAATCACTTTTCCATCTGTTTGTTCATCATGTTTTCAGTATCTCAGTAACTGTGCAGCGAATTGACTTCAAATGAATAGATAAAAATAAATATGTATTGAAGAGTACAACAGCAGAACAGAAGAACCATAACCCTACCTCCTCTTATGGGGAGTTATTACGCTTTGTTCTACACAGTACCTGTTGAAGATCGATTATTTACTGTATCCAAAATCTCCAAATCTTTAAATCTTAACTGCTAAGCTCAACACTTAATCACTTACTTTCATATGCATTGATATACTTTCTGACACTCTTCTTGTGTTCTAATTGGTGTTGATGACATTTTTGTGTTGTCCTTTTGCTGTTTTATGTGTTGTTTGTACTGAAAGCAAAGTGTTTAAAATAATTCTTTGCCTTTTCAATTAGATAAATAAGAAATACTCCTGAAAAGCATACCCAGGTTATCTCTGTTATCTGGATTTACGTATCCTGACACTGCCAATCAGGCTAAGAAGTCATACGAAGCCAGTTATCAATTCACTAAATTAACTGAGGGTTTTCCTTGCACATTGGCATGAATGGCAGCATCTGACTAACCACAAGTATGAATACGTTTATCAGCATTAGAGTGGCTGATTTTACAAAAGAAGATGAAATATATTATGGGGAGAATATGAAGAGTTCATTTATTTTGCCTATTTGAAGCCAGGAAAGACAGTTGGTAAAAATGCCTACTGTGTCACTTAACAGACTCCATATAACAGCTCTTTCATTAAGGCACAGGAAGTACAGAAAACCCTGCCTTTTTCCTTCAAATTACCTAGATAAGAGGATATCCTGCTTTGTAATACATGCTTCAGGTGTAATTTGTTAGTTTTCCCTTCATATAAACACATTTTTGTTTCTTTCAGTCTCGAGCACAGAAGCAGAGACACCCACTCATGTTCAGAGGTATCCTGTGCTATTAAATCTACTTACGGTCTTTCTTTCATAAGATCAGGACAACAGATACACTTTTTTTTCGTAACTGAAGCTTCAGTATCTCATTTTCTTTTTCATTTTAGGAGTCAGTAAAAAGGGAGTCCCGGTCCGCTGGTGGAACTACAAGTTATCCGTGCTCGTTTGAAGACTGCAAGGGAAAAGAATTGTTACCAGTTATATGTCTGCAGTGTGAAAAACATTTCTGTTTGGCGTAGGTTACTTTTTTAATCAAGTTTTTCATTAACTTTTATTATAAGGCAGTTGTTCTTAAACTTTTTCTGAGTCCATTCAAAAGCAGGAAAAAAGTTTGTGCCTCTGATAACAATTTGTATCAGTCAAAATCATTCATAAATTGAATATTTGTCATTTATAGCCATCGTCATCAAGATGACCACAAGTGTGAGAAGCTGGAAGTCCAAAAGCCTCGGATGGCAGCCACCAAAGAGCTGGTGCAGAAGATTGTTGGTGAGTTAAAGTACTCAGTATTTTGTTTAGTTTCCCAGTTTCTTCTGTCATTCCTTTTTTGTCCACATGGGATCAGTATTAACCAAATTGCCAGCATCTTCGTTGGTACTCGTGTACCTGTTCACTTTGACCTGCTAACCTGGATTATGTTTGTATTTGTGGCTGCTCAGAGTCAAAAGATGGATCCAAAACTAAAGGGCGCAGAGGAGCAAAGAACAGCGCAACTGCAGCAAAGGTAGCACTGATGAAGCTAAAGATGCATGCTGCAGGAGACAAGGGGCTGCCACAGGTAAAATCTTAGCTGTCAGCACTTATTTTGAAACTTTGCTGTCTGTATAGCTTCGTATACATTACTGCATGTTGCACATTATTTTGTTTGTTGTATTTTTACTTTCAAGATGGAGAGAACCTATTTCCAAGTGTATCTTCCTAAAGAATCTAAAGACTCCAGCCAGCCCATGTTCTTCTGTTCCAAATGGAGCGTGGGGAAAGTGGTGGATTATGCAGCCTCTTTGGCTGGACTCAACAACAACAATAATGTGCTAACAGCTAAGGTAACAGGACAGATGGATGTACTCTGAATAGCGATATTAATGGTTTAGTGAAGTATGTCGAACTTAAAGTCAGCATTGTCAGAAAAGTGGCTCTCTTTTTACTGTCATAGGTTACTATAGCAATTAATGTTGTGATATTAGTTGTGTTAACACTGTGTATATAGACAAATGCTGTTTGTCTATACACACGAGCATAAATTTTCAATAAGCTCTACATGAGGTATAAACCCCTGCTAATGGAATACATTATGAAACTTTATTGAACAATACCTTATTAACGCCACTTAAGAAAGCCGTTCAGTAAAGTTATAGCAGTACAAATGTGCTGCAAAGTGACAGTGTACCATAAACGTATCTTTTATACCATCAGAGCAGTTCAGCTGCTGATGCAACAAATAAATGTTTTTATGCTTTGTCCTGTTCCACTGCGAAGTGTGTTTTACAGCTGCTGGAATCATAGCTAATAGAACCCAGATTAGAAAATTGATTGGTCTGTTGGTAAGCCATTTATCACTGAGAATATAAAATCACTGAAATTAATGTCGCTTTGATCTGGCAACAAACTAAATTGATTTCCAAGTCTCCTTCATTAGACTGTGGGACACGGCCAAACTTAAGTGTAATAACTTTAAGGTTTCAGAGTGCTAATGTGCAGCAATACTAGGAATAGACAGTAACAACAGAGTGCTCTGGGGGGGAATAAATATATTAACTAGTTATTTCCAAAGGTTAATTTTCTGCAGCATTCTTCTCTTACTTTATTTGCTGCATTAATCTGTATTGGCCTTTTCTGTTACACACTGATCAGCCACTTTGCTAATTCTGGGTTAGACTGGCTTTTGCCCTCAGAGCTGCCTTCGTTTTTCATGGCATAGATTCATTAAGGTGATGGAAAGAGTCCTCAGACAAAGCTGCTGTAGATTTGTCATCTGCACATCCATGATGTGAATCTCCCAAAGGTCCAAAGGTGCTTTATTGGATTGGGGTGACAGCTCTACATGCCTAAATGCATTGAGTTGTTCCACTTTGCACCAACATATAATTTTCTTTTTAAATAGATCTAGAAAAGGCTGTATAGCATCATGTACACCAATTATCTTCTTTAATTGCAGAAGCTGAGGTTATGTCACCCTCAGACTGGCGAGGCTCTTCGGATGGATGATACCCTGTTCCTTCTGCTGGCTCACCCAGAAACTCCTCTGCATAATGGGGGCAATGTGATCCTGGAGTATCTTGACAATGAGTGCACAGGCCTGGATGATGTTTCTGACTACATCAAGCAGACCTGAGCAATTAGATCCAAGCCACCATGTAAATAATTTGTGTGCAGTTTGTTTTATGCAAATAAATGCTCTTTTTTTTTTTAAATATTGGTTTGGGTTTTATTGAAAGCTGGAAGGAAAAAAGAATCTGCTCAAGAGCATGATTCAATCATTTGTGTGTGCAATCAGAACAATATTGGGGTTGAGTGACACATATCTGTAAATAAGTTTTATTAAATGTAATGATATGCAACCAGGTGGGACTTGAACCCACAATCCCGAGCTCTGGAGGCTAATGGCGTGCACCATGGCGCACGCCTAAAGGAAGCCTGCATACTAAGAAGTTAAAACAAGAAATAGAAATGTTCAATATCTATACATACCAAAAGCAGACTTGATGTACAGGTGCATGTGGCTTGAACGTTTGTGAATGTACTGTTAGGGCTAAATGATATATGCAAGTTTTGAAACGGCTCAGTTAATTCTATTGTCCTCCAGAAACTGCCTGCACACTCACCACACGAGGCCAGGCATTGTTGTGCACCAAACAAAAAAGAAAAGATTCCTCTTATTCAAATCTGTGACTTTTGTTGGGATGTGAGCTGCTATATGTGGGATGAGAGCAGCAGTTTGTTCACTTTGTCTTTGATGGGTACCTGATTGATTTTATAAATATATTATTTTTTAAATGCAAAATGTCGAGTATTGATATAATAAATGAAAGAACACAAGTAACAGACAGACTGCATCACATTAAAGGATGCTAAGTGGTTTTAAAGCAGAGGTTTCTGTGAGCCTTATCACCAAAGCCAGGTTTTTCCCAAGCTAAGGGGCCCTGATGGCAACACCCTGAAAGGTCCCACCTTACTGCCACATATATATGATTAACATTTCTGATTTGGGTGTCCTTTATAAGTGATCAGAAACAGCTCAAATGTAGTTATAAACAGGTACCCTGGACCCAAACACAAGCGAAGCGCCCGTGTTTGATGACTATAAAGGCGTCTCATTCGAAAACAGAGGACCGGGATGATGTCCACTGCTTAGCGCGAAACGAATTTAGTCACCCTATTTTTAATAGCTGGTGAAACCACAAGTGATTGCCTCAGTTTCCAGAAAAGAATAACAGCGAATAAAAGCAGCTTTTAAAAAAATCGCCAAACAACAGCTTTGTTTCTTAGCACACAGTTGTCGCCTGGGGACCCCGAGTTAATACTAACCAATCACATTTGTCAATTTATTTTGATCGGTTCAGTTAGCCAATCATAAGACAACACAAGCAAGCGTGGGCGGGCTCTTTTAGCAAGGCATATAAAACAAAAGGGGCTGGGCATTATCCGTACAGTAAATTCCGCTGTTTTGATGAGAATAGATCTCTTTGAGGTGGTCGACGATTTGTAGCCACCGTAACCAGAATATATATTATTATTAAGCTAGGTAGCTCGTTGCTGCTTTTCTGATCGAGTCGCTCTGAAAAAGGCGGCTTGATCTCGCTAATAAAGGTCGCTTTGTAATTTAGGTCGGAAGGGATGCCGCTGCAGACAGACACCGACGGACGCCAGCAGTCTTTGGATGTAATCTCATCGCACTTAATCGGCAAGAGCAGCTTTTCTATAAACTTAAAAAGTCTCAGAATAACTCATTCTCGACCGAGTGCTTGTGTAAGATGCTTGAGCTCGAGTGCAAACTAAAAGCTGATCTGTGAAGACAGGACCGTAATTATCAGTAAGCTAACTTAGCCACCGTTAGCTGGTCACCCACAGAGCGCAATTCGGATATCTTCGACACCCTGTTAGGCAAAGAGGGGCGAGTATCTACCGATACAGTCCACTGCTCGAGTTTTGGACCGGCTCTTTTCCGCCAGTGTCGAAAATACCGCCTGGTAAGTGATTTATATGGGAACCAGGAAGATGGGTTGTCAAGTTATGTAGAGCAGAGTGGGGGAGGGGCAGCATTTTCTGTTTTGATCTGTCATTTGACCTCAGGGGGCGCTGCAGCCCCTTCTGCACTAAATAACACCATTGTTTATCTGCTTCCTCTCTAATTTTACTCCCTGTGTAATGATTGTATAAGGCTGCGCTCTACAGACATGTTTAAACCCCAAGGTATCTTTTCCTCTGGTGCATTTAAAAGCTGTTTCCCCACTCGGCCTCCTTTCAGAGATCGGTAGTAAAGGCGTGTAGTGAATGCAGGCTAAATGGTATGTGCATGTTTGTCTTTAAGGTTTTTACAGACTACAATGAAGCTGTTGGAAAACTCCAGCTTTGAAGCTCTCAGCTCCCGGCTGTGTGTGGAAACAGGGGAGTCTCGCATCCTTGGCAGGTGAAGCATCCATTTCTACGTATTTTCTTTTAATGAATGATCGATCACTGCAGGAAGTAGAATGAAATTAGTAGATGGGACCAAAGAAACCAGGACCTAATATGATATGAGGAGAGATAAAGCTCTATGATTTACATACACACATAGATGTGTGTGTACATGCACATGTATACACAAATTTGTATAATCAGAAGGAAAAAAAACAATATAATTTTCCTCTGCATAAAAATTTATCAGTGATTTTGACATTTGTGTCACATGACCTGGCAGAGGCAAGTGTGATGTTGACTCGGGTAAAAACTGGCACTGAGTCTGTTCATAGACCAGTAGGCAACATTTCAAACAGACGAGTCCCCTGAGATTGTTTTGAGTGTCTTGAATGCCACATAAACTTGTGCTTTTGCATCTTTAAAACACAAACATGGTACATTAGCCCCCTGTTGTGATGCACACAAAGGTTACCTCCCCACATGAATCTAACAAATGTCTTTGCTGCTTCTGTTACAGAAGTGCAGACGTTTCAGGGTTGCACCTCAAAGTGAAGCCACTAAACTTTCCAGTCTTGCCATGTTATCTGAAGATTTCTTTATACAGGGCTAAATCTCCACCGGTGTAAGGTCATAAAAAGCAGTGGTAAATGGTGTGAGGTGCAGCTGGTTCACAGTTCACCGACACTCCTCATAAGCGGGGTAGTAGAGCAAACATCCACCTGCATGTTTACGCAATGTCATGATAGCAGTTTGCCTCTGGCAGCCTAAATTCAGAGCCTGCAGTGAAAGTTAATTTATAACTGACAGTGCTTGCTTTTGACTTGGCAAACTAAGATGTATCGGTGTGTTGTTGATTATGCAAAGCCTTCAGCTGGACCTGGGGATACAGTGACAGTGTTACATAAAGAGCAGTGGGCTGTGGAATTATGCAGCCCAGTCTGCATTTTTCTTTTTTCTTTGTGGGGAGTGTGGGCGTTGGTTGTGACCTCGAGTGACGCAGATCAGTGTCCTCTCGCAGCACTCTGTGGTTATTTCTGGGACTGTTGTGAAGTGTTTTTTAGCACATGTATACATGCACACATACAGCATGTAGTAATAGGACACTGTAGCTGAGTGTTGGTGAAGCAGCTGCCAAGGCTGCTTAGTGGATTTAGAGAGGCAGCTCATCATAGCAGACTTTAGCTGAGAATATACCTAACAGGCTTCCAGTGGGTTTATGGTATTATATGCAGGCCAAAAAAAGATGGTGGTGATTTATTTGGATAGTCTAAAAAGTACCTGAAAGAACACAACTGATGTTCTATGTGAAGGTTATGTTTTTACTACTAAGGTGATAAATATGTAGGCACAAGTGCCTCGTCCAGGAACAAATACAAGCGGTGTTTGGAACTATTTTCATAATGCTCTGTGCTCCAGTTATAATAGGTGTGTATTTTTTTTCACGAGTTTTCACTTTAATTCGAGTTAGTTTCACTTAACTTTCCACAGCATGCTTCTTTCTTTGAGTTTTTTGTTTTAGTTAACTAAAATGCTTCTTCACGCCTAGTTTGAAGTTTAGCTTTAGTTAACTGTTATGTGGATAACCTCTGTGTTTTGTTGGCAGCTCAGTGTGTGTGTGTGTGCATGTGTCTGGAATACCAGGGCGGTTATTTCCACTGTGATATCCTCTGATGCCCCTATAATTAGCCTGTCAGCCTTGGTGAGGGTCTTAGCACGCAAGTCTATCCTTTAAGTTGCACAACCTTTGGTCTTAAATAACCTCTCAGTAGGAGGCTGCAAAATAAACAACTGCACAGCAGTCTGCTGCTCTGCTCTCGTCTGTGTATCAGCAGCGTGTGACCTAGAAACATGAAAGAGCATGCAGGAAATTTTATCTGCAACCTGTCAGGCAGTTGTGAAGAAGAGGCCTCCAGTGGAAAGAACGGACTGTTTTGTCAAACAAATAGCGGCTTATAGATAGCCTTGAATTATGTATTTTTGACTATTTGATCAATTTAAAAAATGCATATTACACATGCCTAAATGAAAACCTGCTCAACAAAACAACTTTTTTAAAAAAAATTACAATAGTGGTTTTTGAGTGATGGGTCTGGCTAACACATCTTTGGTGGTTGCCAATAATTTTTCTATGTGGGAGGAAAAACTTGTTATTAAAGTAGCAGTTTGTTTTTAACTATAATATTTGTGTATTTATTTAATTTCAGAGAAGAGGGAGGTAAAATTGTTTTAAAATGAATTTCATTAAAATGCCCTACTGTGGCCCATCTGTTATGTAATAATGTGTTTAATCCTGTTGGGAAATTAAAGTAACTTCCAGTGATTTGGCCAACATTTTCTGTCAGCCGCACCCTCCCATCATCATGTTTACAACATCCAGCCCTCGAATTTTTTTTCTTCTGTGCTTTCTGCCCCGCAGGATCGAGAGCTACTCCTGCAAGATGGCAGGAGATGATAAACACATGTTCAAGCAGTTCTGCCAAGAGGGGGAACCGCATGTCCTGGAGGCCCTCTCTCCTCCTCAGTCCACCAGTGCCACCAGCCCTTCACAGTGAGTACTGCAGGCACAATTCAGCATATTTAGATGATTGGTAAATAAATACTGTGGATATTTAAAACTATTTGTATTTCTGTTCAGGCTGGGGAAAAGCAGTGAGGATGGAGAAAACCCTCTGAGCGACAAGTGTTGCAGGAAGACTCTTTTCTACCTCATCACCACGCTCAACGAGTCCTTCAGGCCGGACTATGACTTTAGCGCGGCACGGGCTCACGAGTTCAGCCGAGAGCCCAGCCTCAACTGGGTCAGTGTGTTGTTCTGAAGTGAAGCTTGCTCCATGAATGAGAAACTTTCAAAGGTTTTTTTCCCCTCCTTCCCCCTCTCTCTTCAGGTGGCTAATGCCGTGAACAGCAGTCTGTTCTCAGCTGTGGGAGAAGAGTTCAACTCTCTGGGGCCTGAGCTGTGGAACGCCATCGACCAGGAGATCAACCTGCAGAGCTGTGACATTTACAGGTAGGTGCTGAGATCATTAGTGCTGCAGAGTGAGCCATGTGGTCTGAAATCTATTTTAAGATTAAATATATGCTTCTAGCTACAACCCAGATCTGGACTCGGACCCTTTTGGTGAAGAGGGGAGCCTCTGGTCGTTCAACTACTTCTTCTACAACAAGAAACTGAAGAGGATTGTATTCTTCACATGTCGCTCTGTCAGGTCAGCAAATACAAGCCTACTGCTCACCTCTACAGACTCTTAATAACTGTTTCCCACAGATTTATGTGTACCCCAAGGAATTATTAAATAACATTAATAAGATTCCAACTCTGTCCTTTGGACATACTGCAACTACACCATCTAGTGCTGCAGCTGCCAACAGTAGTTGTCATACTCTGCAGCCTCCTTGAGCTTAGTGTTGTGATATATGAACCAGCTCTCCACCTGCTTCTGGTTAGAGTGGCCCTCCAGCACTCTACAAAGCTACAGAGCACTGTTTCCACCTGCAGAGTCGGAGTACATCTGACTGATCCCCTATTGTATGTCTTTCAGGTGGAAAAAGAGAATAAATACATAATTGGGGTGCTAAACACTTGTGCAGCCAACTCAAAGTCAATTTCATTGGGTAACAAGTCAGATCTTTAAATACGTACAACCTTCATCCATCCACCCAATCCAGTTCAGGTTCATAAACAGTTCATGTGCATGTGGTCATGTGGCGACACAAAGAGGTCTGATTGTGATCATCTTTCTGCAGCGTCTTGAGTGGTTATGGCCGTGGCAGTCTGGACAACGAGCTGGACATGGAACTGGATGATGAAGAGGAAATGGATGGCTTCACTGAGGACAGGTTAGACTGCTCACTGAACACCAGGTTTACTCGACTTTAACTCTTTTTTTTTTTCTTTTCTTATAAGTGAATTTGTCACTCATGTCGTTTTCTTCCCCCAGCTGCCCCAGAGCTCTGTGTGTTTAACCGCCTTGGCCAAAGAGTATCCAGGCTTTTCCTCATCCCCCTCTTCCTAGCTCCATCTACCACTTCATTTGCTGCTTCATCCAAAGCCATTTTCAAAGACTAATGCATGTGTGATGCCTTCTCTTGCCGGTGGTAAACTTTGTGCGTTGGGCGTTATGTAGAGACTCCCGTGTTAACATCAAGTTCTTTCATTTCATTCTCCAGTGAGTGTTTTTGTTTTTGTTTCGATCCTGAGCTCTGAGCCCAAACAGCACATACTGACTTCTCCACTCCTACCACATTTCCAAAGAGACCACTTCATGGACACTTGAGAGGAAGGTCTTGTTATGGACAAGTGGCTGAAAGGGTAAAAGCAAGTTCAGCTTCTTGCAGATGTCACAGAGGAGTCCAGCAACACCAGCGTCGATGAAAGAAGACAAAACAGAGCTGGGTCCATAAAAGTCCACCGAGGCTGCTTGACTGATCAGCTGAGAGCTCTCCTGTTCCTCGCTTGCTACTGTTGTTGCTTTTTATGTGTGACAGTGATGTTACTGTGAGAACTTTAAAATCTAAAAATGTTGCATTTATTACTGAATTGTATTCTTAAATCTCCATGGCCACGAAAAGTACTCCTGGCACCTGAGTTGCAGCTTAGAAAACATATCAGCTTTTGTCAGTTTCACTGTTGTCTAAATCCATTTTTTATGTTAATTGTCCCCAGTTAATCCCTGTTCATTCCTGAATGTGTCTTGACCAGTGGTGGATGCTGGTCTTTCAAGGAGGGGAAGCTCAATTTCGGCCTACATCATAAAATGTCGGTTTATTTATACGTAAATTCTACCCTCCGTTCCTTTTCAAGAAAATGATCTGTGACCCTGTCCTACCAACAAGGCGTCTTTTCCAGGGACTTGACTAGTGTCCTCTCAATGGCCAGCAGAGCTAGGCTGCTTAAACAGCCTTGGCCCATGGTGTTGCGGGTAAACGGGAGAAGCTCCTCTCTACACCTGCAGATGTAGCTCCAATCGTTGCCACTAATGAACAAGACAAATAAAATGCCGCTAAGAGGATTAGGAAAGTCTCCAGTTCAACTCAGAAAAGAATGAAAATTAAAAAAATGCTCCCACGGATGTTTACGCCAAAATATCGCTGATTCGCTCATTTCGCTGTCAATCACAAAGGGATTCAGCCTCAGACAGATCATCCAGTCATCATGCAGAAGCTGAGCGCCCCCTAGACGCTGAGCGTCCGATGGGCGGGACAAAGGCCAGCATTTATCCAATGACTCGCCTCGTTTCGCTGCAGTCTGCTCCGCTGCAAAGCACTGAGGAGCTGCGGGAATGAGTGAGAGGAAAGCCGCGTCGTTACCAGTGATAAGAAGCCAATTGTGAACAAAGGTTGAGCGCGTTGTAGCGCATATTTAGTCAATGACGTACACACAACAGTATATATTTGATCACTTATTTTTTGCCATTTTAGGGGAAGCTGAGCTTCCCTTGCAGTCTTAGAGCAATCGCCTCTGGTCTTGACAGTTTTTCTTTGCCCATTACCTCAGTGCAAAGGCTTCATTGAAAAGTGAATGTATAGTACCTTTTTAGAGGAAAAAATACATGGCAGTAAATTCTTTCTAGAAATCGAGAAGCTCCTCTTTATGTTTTTGAAAAGTGCGTAGGAGTTCTGTGTCTTTTAACTACTGCTCTGTGCTTCATTTGATCAGCCAATATATTACTGATGTGAATAAACTGGTGTTTGATTTTGGTTGCTTGTCCTTGAAAGCAGTGAAATAATTAGTAGTTTTGCCGCTGAAATAGTTGAAAGTTTAAAACCTTTATTGAAAATAAAACTTGATACAGTACAGACATCACCACACAGTATATGATCAGTTCCCTTGTTTTTATGAGTAAGGTCAAAGCTGTAAACCTCGGTACTGCAGAGCGTCTGGCGGCTGCACGCTTCGTCAACTTCCTGTTTGTGTAAAAAGGACCTTAAACGAGAACATATTCCAGGCACTCTCAGACTAGGATGATTTGCAGTCAGATTCAAGTACCTCCTCCACCCCCCCCACTCCTTTTTTTTTTTGGCCACTTGCAGAACTTGTAAAAAGTGTACAAGTTTTCAAAGTGACACGTGCATAGATCTGTTAGCAAGTTCAATGAGTTAGAAGGTAAAAATCACAGGGCGACTGACATATTGAAACACGAGCAGACTTCCAGATGCCCAGAACAGCTTGGTTAAGGCGGCAGATCAAGTATTTTAACTAAACAGCCAAAATACAGTTATGACCATCTTTCTGTTACTCAACTACTGACCACTCCAGGCCAAGTGTTGAGAAAGTAATCACTTCTTATAAATGTGGCACCTGTTTGATGGTTTTATTTCAGAGGACTAAAATGCCACAAAAGGCTGCAAAAATAACTGATGGGGTTGCAATAGCAGTGACCGTGTGTTAATACAAAACAGGTCTATAAGCAAAAAGATCACAATGCATTATTTAGGAAACATATTTGACTTTAAAATGCTGTTAATAAAACTGAGCTGTGTACTTGCAATAATGCTGCAGGGTTAATTTTCCACAGGTTAATGTAAGGAAAACTTTAGTGTATGAACACCATTTGGCTCAACAATATACAAGTACAGGCTCACAGTCATTAAAAAATAGGATTTCATACTTTACCACATTTGAATACGGCACCATCAGGTTTTAGTGAAAAATACAAACAGTGTAGCTTATGAAACTGAAATTATATAACAGATACAAAAAGATATGCTGACCATGAGAACATTATTGTACAGTAACAGCTTACCACTTTAACACTGCTCAGAAACCCTTTTTATCTGAATACAGATAAGCTTGTGCCAACGGAAACAAAAAACAGCTGCACCATGTCTACACAACGCTGTGGTGTTTATGAGAAAACGTAATGCAACGTATGCATTTCGTGTCAGTGATAGTCTGGTGCCGTAAAGCGCTCTTTTAGCTGGTCTCTTCATTATTTCTGATCACTGTTCAGGAGAAGCACCAGCTCCACTGTGACAGTTATTCTGTGGAAGTGTGCTACTGCTCCTCTCCAAGTTCGTCTTTAATAAAAAAAAAAAAAGAAAAAAAAGTAACAATGTTGTTCCATCCGAGCGGTGGTGCAAGTAGTCAGGCCATGACCGGTGAAGAAGGGGGCTATCTGAGTCCAGCTCTGGAGGTCATCCACTCAAGGCCTTGGCATAACCTGGAGAGAAGAAGAAGGAAAAAAAAAAGAATTCTGCTTCAAGTATCATGAGAGACCAGGATGCACCATATGGCCAAAGCCACAGACTATAAAAGACAGGCGTAGCTGCCATGATGTCACTCTCTGGTTAGTGAAGCCATGTTATGAAACTTAAGCGTGACTATTTTTGAAAGTGAATATGACATGCAGGTTTGAGGTACTTCAGCACTGGTTTCACTTTTCAGACCTGGAAGCAACATCCTGCTTTTATACTAGGACAGGCCTCCTGTACTCAACACTTTAAGGGTTGCAGGTGTTAAACGTATTCATCTGTTTTCACAGCTTTAGACAACTTCAGATTATTTTAGGAGAATCCCGATGGGATGTTTTGCACAGCTGTCCTTCCTCACGTTTAGCACAGCAGGAAAGGGTTCACTTCAGATGTTTTCACACAACTGGAAATACCCTGCTGTTTAGGCGAAAATGGCTGTATCCAGGCAGCTTCACTCTATAGTGGTAAACATTCTGGACTATTAGCTGCACTACTTGCACCATCAGAGGCTTAAACGAGCGGATGCAGTGACATCTGGTGGCTCACACTCCTCACAGCAGCACTGCAGGGCATTTTAACAGTTTGAAGCAGACATTATTGAATCGATATTGCTCCAGAAGTGTTGTCCTCACAGGAATGTGCTGTTGGTGTCATTTGTACTGGAGCTGCAAAACTTTGCCACAAAACTCTCACATTAATAAAATATGCAAAATAAATAAAGCCTAGTGATTAAAAAAAAAAGTAAAGTACATTCTTCATTTTCTGATATATTTTTGATCTTATATTAATCTGTTCAGCAGTAGGTAAGAACTAAAAATGGAGCAGTAGCCCTTAGCTGAAGGAGGTAAAGCTGTTAATGGAGAATCATCAGTCGATCTCTGAAGATCAAAATGAGTTCATGAAAGCACGAAGACTTGTGAGGATCTACAGAGTTTCAGATTTCAAAAATGTGCCACAGCAGTCTATAAAAACTCAAATTCAAACTCAAAAGGACAGAAAATGTCTGCATTCACTGTTTTCTTTTATTACTATTCACCGCTTTCATTTATAAAAAACTAGACCAATTAGAAACATCTGTATATTCCTTGAGACCCGGGGTCTGTATGCAGCTGGGTCGGGGTGGGATCTTTAAGAGATTTCATCATCTAATCCCTAAATTAATTAAAAGCCTGCACACCCTGTCGGTCTGTATAACCTGCTAGTGGAGAATGAGAATCTCCTACCCCTCTCCTGTAAGTGCACAGCAGGACTGTATGTGCCAGGGGTGGTCTTTGATGGAGCTCAGGGTGAGGTATTTGGAGATCTCTGCTGCAGACATACAGTCCTTCATATCCTGCTTATTGGCGAATATCAACACAGCTGCTTTCCGCAGGTCCTGAGGGAGAGAACAGAGAACAATGAAAGAACAACCTTCCTTGCTGCCACCGTTTTAACCACAAGCTCTAAACAATGCTGGTGGAGGAAGAGGCCGAACATAGTTCTATGTTGTCTGACTCCTCGTAGTCATACTAGGAGGAGTTGAGATGAGTATTTTACCTCATGGGCCAGCATCCTGTAGAGCTCCTCTTTAGAGATAGCCAGCCTCTCTCGGTCTGTGCTGTCCACCACCAGAATGATGAACTGCAGAGCAGAAGGAAAATCACACTGAGTGACCTCTTTTCAAAAGGCACAGTAATGAAATGCAACACAGAGGGTGTGCATTTCCGGGCCAAAGCCATCACAATAAGAAGTGGTGACCGCTATGCTAATAGCCTGATCCGAATAAAAAAAGCGTCTCTGTATGATAAAAGGCCAAAGGCATGTTAATCTGGCAGAGATGTGAGACACACCATCAAAACCGAGGCAACGACCCCCAGAAGGAGACATGGATCAACATGCTATTCAGCATGAGAGTGACTCAATCGGGTGTTACATGACCACTTGACTTTGCAATGAAAGTTTGAATACAAGTTATTACTATAGCCCTGCAGTTACTGGAAAGTCTACTGTAAGAGTTCAGCCACAAAAATCACCATTTGTTTGATGCAAAGACACTTGAATGTTACAGTAGTTTAGCTCACCTTTCCATAATAATCACATAATCTCAACATAGGTCCCCCCCCCCCATTTCTTTAATTCCTAAAAGCTAAGTTGGCATATTTCAGTTATTTTTTTAAATCCTGTCAATATCCACTTTATATTCACGTGAAGGTGACAAACGGATTATTTCATCTGAAAATGTTTTTCATAGAAACATATTGAGTTTACCAACATATACAGCACAGAACTAACCATCAGAAAATTTATATTTACCAACTTCCTCTTCTCCTATGACCTGGGAATTGTTCCCGATCACCTTAAATGCACATTGAGGAGTGAGGAACAAGTTGGCTGATGTTTTAATGCTTCACCTCCACACAAAGTAAACCATCCCATGAGGAGCTAAGGCTTTGACAGTTTTAACTCCTCCATCATCATACGTCTTTTTAGACACTCTAACACAGCCTTACAAGGAAGATGTGCTATGAGGAGATGCAAGTGAATACATAAAAGAGACATTTTAGTATAATGGAATGCTCCCATGGAAATACAGAACATCCTCACAATTTTTCACAATACTTAAATTTATAAACAATTATAGCATCAACATACTGCAGAAAACAAAAGGATGAGGAATCGGGTTCTATTTTTAAATTCTAAGCAGTCAAATTCAACTTACACTTGTACTGAATATTGTACTGAGCGATCTTTAAGTTCTCATACACATCTGCCTCAGCTGCTGTTCTTTTCACTGTGGCAGCTGACCCTAAGCTTTGCTTTTCAGATGGGCCCCTTTGTGAAAGGGGTGACCTTTGACTTGGGCGGCCCTTGCTGCCGTCTGTGCGCCGAACAAACACCAGCTGCCATGCTTGTGGAGAAAACTGTTGCTGGACAATGCATGGCTACCGGAGACTGTGAAAGACTTCGAAATGCGTTTCTCACCTCCGTATTGGAGTAGTAGGTGTTCCAGGAGGACCTGAGAGATTCCTGCCCTCCTATGTCCCACATCAAGAAGTGGGTGTTCTTCACCACTATTTCTTCCACGTTGCTTCCGATGGTGGGAGATGTATGGACCACCTCGTTCATTAGACTTAACGAAACAGAAGATTGAATTTGTGTCTTTCCAGCTTTAAAAACACATATGAGAACGCTGCCCAAGAAGATTGGGGAAAAAAATGGCAATAAAAGTACTTACAATTGGTAGAGAATAGTGGTTTTCCCTGCATTGTCTAGTCCCACAATGATCACCTTGTGCTCTGCAAAACAAAAACAAAAAAACCCATGGAAATTAATTTGACATTTTACAGTGAGAGACAAAAAGAGACTGGATTCACTCCACAAAAAGCATTTGTGACATTTAAAACTCGACGTCCTTCCTCCCTCACTTCTTCTTGACCTACTTTTCCCCAAAGAAACAAACAAACCAACTCGGACCTACAGTAAGTTCTGATTATTCATATAACCAGCTAGAACACCAGTGAGGGTTTTGAGGCAGGCAAATATGACGGGTTAAGTGCAGAATCAGAGGCAACACGTAGACGCTACAATATCTGAGGCCAATGTTTTCGCTTTTCTGCCCTTGTGAGGCATCTGGCTGCCAAGAAGGAAGGAAATCTGGTCAGAGGGGATCACAGCTCTGAGGCTTTTGATGAACTATGCTGACTTTCAGAAGGTTTTACATGTGTATCACTTCCTTAAAAATACACAACATAGGGACAATCCTGACAGCAGAATGAGCGAGAGAGAGAAATATATAAATATAAGTATTTGTAATAAAAGAAGGAAACAGAAAAATGCACAAACATCTGTTAAGCTTGGTAACACAGACTCTTTGCTTTAACTGCACGCGGAAGACTCGTGCCTGTGGGGGCAGTCATATCCCAAGGGCCCATTTTATGGCAAGAAAAAGGTTCAAATTAAATATCAAACAATTATCATGAAATCTTAGATGCTTTATAAGAGGTCACCACATAAGAAAAATATTCTTATTAAGTACAAGATGTATAAAACATATTCCTACAGCACACTCAGAGAAATGTGTTCCTTGTGCAGTTATAAAAGTCAGTAAAAGTAACACCAGGAAACATTTAAACAAAGAAAAGCTGTAGGATACAGCATTTCTTGTGTCTTCGGTCATGTTCCTGCCAATATTATTACACGGTGATCACATGCATTTAACTGCTACTGAGTTTCCCAACAATTTCACTGTGACCACACCGCAATCCCCTTAAGTAAGCGAAACTTGACACTGGCAACAGTTTAATCCAGAATTAGGGAATGATCAAAGTAGGTGCCTGCCATCCTCAGGGCCAGGCAGTAAGCAATAGGACACAGAGAAAAAGACCAAAATTAATTCCCCATCAGATGATAAACAATGACCACTGGAATTAAACATAAAATGAAAAGCAAAACCACATCCATCATTAATCAGATTAACTTTCCAGTCCTTATTACCACAAAATAATGCTTACTTATATTAAAAAAAATAAATAAATAAAAAAGCGCATGTTTATAGCTCCACAGTTAATAAATACTTCCTATAATTCTTTCCTGTTCCAGTCAGCATGCAAGTGACAAAGTCGTGATGTGTAAACATTTTGCCTGCTTACTGGTATACGTTTGAGTTATATTTTTGGCAGCTTCAGTCCTCCATACTTTAGGACTAAAAATTAAAGCATATTGTAGTTTTTCCAGCTTTGTAATTTATCACAAACACAGGAGTAAAAGACTAGTTAGACTTATTCCATTGTTTTAAGTGGACACTTGAAGCCACAACTGAATGATTACATTACATTTACAGTAAACATCGTTCAGGAAAGTCAAAGAAAAGTTATGTAAGGTCAACGTGTCCTGGCCAGTGAGTCAAAGCTGATTGACAACTCAGTTAACTTGCTCCTGCAGGCTCTTAAGGTAATCCATGCCGGCCGATAAACAGATTAACTATTATAGTGGTGGGTGGTGTAATGCCGATAGAGTACTTTAAATGGCTGCCTTGATTTACAAGTTAAACAAAGACTACTTCAGTCCTGCCAACTGATTTACTAATATAAATAAATGAAAAATAAACAAAAGAAAGAACATGTAGCGAAATAATTCTCCTGTCTGTTATCAAGGCTCGCCGGCTGCTCTCTTCATGCTAACGGGCTAACACTCCGCATTATCCCCGCTTGAGCAGCCGGCGGGAGGTCAGCGAGCTATAATAATATCACAAACACCCACCTTGGTTACAAAAGAAGCTCCACAGTTTGGCGAATATGAGACCCATTGTTAGGGGTAAATACCGATGTCCGTCCCTCTGTGAGTAGAGCGGCCGCCAGCACCGCGCTGCTCCACTCTCTGGTCAGCACCGTGCAGTTTACGGCTGGCTGCGGCTAGCTAACACTAGCTGAAAGAGCTCTGGTCCACAAAACACCTCAGCGACCTTTTCAGCGAGAACTCCATCTAAAACATCTATGCTGCGAATCTAAAGGGAGAGCTAAAGCAGTACCGCGACGACTTATTATTGAGTAGGTGTCACTAAAGACTCCACAAGGCATACAAATAAATCCCGAGTGTACAGAGAAGCACTGTGAGATCTCTCCAACTATCTCCTCTTCTTCTGCCCATTAGCTGCCAGTTGTCCGGTGAAAAAAGCATCCCCGACTGCCCGGTTATCTTCTGGATACGCGATGACGTATACGCGTCGTGGCATGTTTGTTCATTGTTGTTTTTTGTCGAATTCTGCCATTGTTAACCTTTTTGTTTTATTAGGAATATTTTTTATATCTATAAGCCCAAAACTATCAATTCAATCCCACCTTTATTTGTTTCTGATATTGTTTATAACGCTAAAATCCCAAACAAAAAAGCAAGCAGAAAAAAAAGTTTAGCTAATATTTATAATTAAACGTGGTATCTAAGTTTTTTTCTTGTTATGGTTTTATACATTGATTATGCACCCTTTGATGTAGATATATATTTTTTAATTGAATCGTTTAAACACAACATGCTCTGAAACTTGTTGTTTTTGTTTTGTTATAGAATATTTTTTCTTGAATGATCTCGAAAGCTTATTTTCACTACTGGGTCGAAAAAAATACCATCTGTAAGTAAAAAAATTGTGCTATTATCTCGAAGTTCCAATTTACGCAGAAGTTTGAGTCAAGCTGGTTCAGTTAAAAAAAAAAACAAAAAAAAACACTGTATCTGTATAAACAATCGGTATCTCTGAGTTTTGCGGTCCAGATCAGCAGATCAATTCTAAGGCCCCCATGGAAACGGTGTTGTTTTTAGGAAAAAAACATTCTGGAACCAAAAAGTATCGTTTTCAGTGACTGGAAACGCCGTTCTCGTATCAAAACTGGACCATTTCCCCCCCTAAAACGTTCTCGTGTAAACGAGTTTGTTAAATCTGAGTTATCGCGTGAGTAATAAAAGAAAGCCATCAATGGACCTCCGAGACCAGGACTCACCATGGCGACGGGTAAATAAAGAGTAGAGCCTCCATTTTAGCTCAGTGGATCGAGCGTCGTACGTCAATGTGGAGCACGACGAGTCATTTTAATCAGCTTGGTCCGTTCTGTCATCATCATAGACAGAATAAAATTTGTTATAAAATCTATGAATTATTTTATAATGTCTGCTGTCATCATTTCCCCAACAACTTCATTTTTTAAAATTAAGAATTTAATTATTTTTGACTTTACTGCATAAAAAAGAGTAATGAGATTTAGTGAAAAACTGCTTTAATGTTCCCAGTGTAACCGTTTCTAAGGTGATCTAATCTCCGTGTGTGTATGTTCATTTTAGATAAAGATAAATACCCTTTTTGTGAATTCAACCTGTGTCATGTGACTTATGATGAATGCGGAAGTACTCACAGAAAGCGTGCCCAAACAATCCGATCAGGTCAGTGCTGCACAGACGTGAGTTTCAGAAGAGAATATAAAGATGTTTACAGTGAATAACAGTAGAAAGATAATTTACCATTTCATTCATTTAAGAATCGCACGTGTTGAATAAAGACTCGTAATACGAGTTTCATAGCTTTTAAATGTCGATTTTCCCACAAATTTCACTGAAGCCTGAAGTGACTGAATATCTTAAGAGTGTCTTCTTAAACAATGAGGTAAGAAAGACCGCATATGCAGTTCTTGGAACTTGTCTTCTCTTTCAAATGAAAGCCAAAAGTATTCACTCGTCTGCCTTAAAAATTCCATGGCTCATGGGGTCCTCTACCAGTCAGTGGTTCGATCCCCAGCTACTCCAGTCTGATGGGTTGAGGTATTCTTGGGCAAGATACTGAAGCTTGAGTCACCCTCGATACATCCATTGGAGTCTGAGTGTACATGTGAATGCTTTGAGTGCTTAGTAGTAGTAGAAAAGTGCTATATAAGCATCTAAAAACAGTTTTTTGTGATATGTCATAGACATAAAGGCATGCTTTTTTTTCTTTATGTTCAGGTTTTGGCAGAGGTGGGCCATCAGGAGGCGGAGCATCGCTTCCATAAACTGCTCACATGTCTGTCTCACCCACCTTTATATACCTGTGTACGAGCAAGCACCCACCTTGCTCCCCTGGAGGAGATCAGGCATCGGCTGGGAGAAGAGCTGAGGAAGGTGAGTCTGTCTTGTAACAGAGTGAAGAGGTTGTAGGGGAGCCAACATTATGTGCTGCAGCATTTGGTTGGAGTCATGATAACTCAGTTTGCCGTTGTTGCAGCAGCAGATGTGCAACTCGTCTGAAGAGGATGTCTCTGTACAGATTCTTTCACACCCACGAATTACAGATGTGCTGCTTCTTCCTGTTGACGGCCCGAGGTATGTGAGGAATGCGTTAGATAAATCTTAATCTGCTCTGTGGAGGTCACACTCAGCACCAACCTCTGAGGTTCTATCTCTAAAAGCCAAGTCTAACAGTAAAAGCACAAGAAATATCTATCTAATTCAAGGTAGCCACTATTTTTAATTCTGTTTTGAACATGTATATACACAGAGCCATAACAAAGAAACAACAACACACATCCGGAGGTATCTGCAAACAAGCTATCAGCCAAAGAAAGGCATCATTTATGCATCCTCTGTAACAGTTTGTCCTCTATTCTCAGAACTGTGAAGCAGCTCAGTTCAGAGGTAGTGGTGGGTGCTCAGTGTGGCAGCGCTGTACTGAGAGGCGCTCATGTCTTCGCCCCGGGGATCCTCGCTAGCCCCAAATGTAAGACTCGAAGACATTAGAAGTAAAGTGAGGCCATGAATTGTTAGAGCAGTATCAGTGTCTTCTTTTTTATGTAATCCCAGTGTTTTGTGACTAGAAATCACATTTTCCTTTTTGCCAAAGAATCCGTGTTTGAGCTGAGTGCTGATGATCTTCCTTAAATCCTCCCTTTTTTCTTGCTGTCAGACATGAAGGCGGGAGATGTGGTGTCTGTCTTCTCTGACTTGGAGGGCCGGTGCACTCGAGGAGCCACGGGCTTCCAGGGGAAGAAGGTGTTTGTGGGTAATGGAGTTGCTGAAATGGATCGCTCCACTATCTTCTGTACAGATGAGCCTGTCAGGTAAGTAAGCGTTGTCTTTGTTAAATACTTGCATGACTTTGTGAAGTAACTACAATTGAATGTCTGGTTAGTTGATTAGTTGCTATCTTTATTTTTATTTTTTTTTCAGAGGTATTGGTGTCCGAATGGTGGAGCCACTTTACCAAAGTCCTTCTTTTGATGGTGTTCTGCCTAGCCTAGTCTTCCTGCAGGTATTATTATTAGACCCACAATAATTTAAAGCTTGACTGTTAAGCTGGGGCCAAATTGGACCTTTATTAAAGTGAAGCAATGATGCTGATTTCCAGTTCAAAATAATCCATATTTTCTGTTATACTTTGCCTTGGAGCAGCCCATCGGTTCATCCTATGTCTCAGATAAATTGTTTTTGCCCCTCTTCCTTTAAGTTTCTGTAGAACATCTGCACTTTGCAAACTGATGGAAGGGGTCATCTGTGCTCATAGTCTGAGCTCTGTACCTGAGATTACCTTATTAGGATGTCAGTGGATCATATGTGCCACCAACTCTCTGCAGAGGGAACTGCTACAGACCTTTAAACGTCATGTGGCCTTCAGAGTAGCTCTAGAACAGTGTGTAGAGAGCTTCACGGAAAGGGTTTCCATAGCTGCATCCAAGCCTTACATCACCAAGCGTCGTCAAAGATGTAAAGCACGCCGCCACGCTTCTCAATCTAGCAGTCTGATGGATGAATCTGGGTTTGGCAGTTGCCAGGGGAACAGTACCTGTCTGACTGCATTGTGCCAAGTGTATAGTTTGGTGGAGGGAGATTATGGTGTGGGGTTGTTTTTGAGGAGCTGGGTTTGATCCCTTAGTTTCAGTGAAAGGAACTCTTGATGCTTCAGCATACCAAAAATATTTTGGACAATTCCATGCTTCTAACTTTGTGGATGGCCCCTTCCTGTTCCAACATGATCAGTTCACAAAGCAAGGTGCATAAAGGTCCTTGACTGCACAGAGTCCTGACCTCAACCGATAGAACACCTTTTGGATGAACTAGAGCGAAGATTGTGAGCCAAAAATTCCCATAAACACACTCCTAAACCTTGTGGGGCCTTCCAGCCTTCCAAGAAGAATTGAAGCAAAGTGTGGGCCGGCATCATATTAAACCCTATAGATTAAGAATGATGTCACTCAAGTTCACATGTGTGTGAAGGCAGATGAGCAAAGACTTCTGGCAATATAGTGTTTGTGACAGAAAATAAGAAATAGTGAAAAAGGTCCACTTTAAAAAGAGCAACAGTGAAGTTTCAGTCTAAATCACCCAGGAACTGTTCACCTTGTATGTGCTGTGCAAACACCACTACCCAAACTGAGGTGAATCCATGCTGTGCAGAACCTCCCCTCTGTGGTTGTGGGACATGTGCTCGGACCTCGGCCCGGAGAGCGGATCCTGGATATGTGTGCCGCACCTGGAGGGAAGACCTGCCACATTGCTGCTCTCATGGGGGATCAGGTACCACTTCTCATGTAAAGATTTGATCATAATCAATATTGAGACTTACATTTACAGTGTGTTGCAACAATATTCACATCTGAGGCTATGCTCAGTGGAAACTAGCTAGTTTGAATGTGGCTGATATCGGGTTTCGGGGGGAACCTGTAATTGTCTTGAACTGACCCGTATGTGCAAAAGAAAATAACAAAGATGGCACTAAATTAGTCACTGTTCATAGTTTCATTTAAAAGTTGATAAACAGAAGCCAGTAATTTTGTGAGAAAAAGACCACAAAGACAGGGATAAAGGACACAACTTTTTAATTTAGGTCTTTTATGGAGCAATGGCTCAAATATGTCCTGTAATTGTATTCTCCTAAATTCAGACAAAACTGAGGTTATTATATTTAAAACTTTGAAACACGGTGTCTAACCAGGTACATACTCTGGATGGCATTACCGTGGCCTGCAGCAACACTGAGAAATCTGAGAGTCATTTGTGATCAGGATGTGTCCTTCAGCACATTCAACAAATATGTGCGACTGCTTTGTTTCATCTGCACAATATCTCTAAAATTAGAAACATCCTGTTTGAGAGTGATGCTGAAAAACTAGTTGATCCATTCATTACTTCCAGGCTGGACTGCTGTAATTCAGTGTCCTTCTCCTCACATATAAGGTCTTGGATAATCAGGCCCCATCTTATCTTAAAGACCACATAGAAACTTCTAATCCCAGCAGAGCTCTTTGCTCTCAGACTGCTGGCTCGCTTGTCATTCCTGGAGTTTGTAAAAGTAGAACGAGAGGCAGAGCCTTCAGCTATCAGGACCATCTCCTGTCCAACCAGCTCCCAGTTTGGATTCAGGAGACAGGCACCCTCTACTTTTAAGATTCGACTCAGAACTTTATTTTTTTTTGATCAAGCGTATAGTTAGGGGTGGATCAGGGGACTCTGTCATTAAATTTTTGTCCTCTGTCTCCCTTAGTCTGTGGTTTGTCCTGTCTCTTTGTGCTCTCTTTTTTTTTTCTTTTCTCTTCTCTTTTCCCTCAACCCCCGACCAGTTGTGGTAACGATAGAAAAGGACCCAAGTGGAATTCAAGTATATTTACTGTCAGCATGAGAACATCAGGAAACTCTTGTTTGTTCATTTTAAACAGAAAAGGAAAAGCTAAATATTCTTAATATATATATTTTCATTGGTCATCCACATCACCTCTCCAGAGGGGCCCACTGAGCAATTTAAAACCCACGGGATCTAATCTGTGCCCGGCCTGGAAGACTGGGCAGACAAACACATGTTAAGTTTCATATAATCAAATTGGTGATCACACTGTCCTGTTAGTAGCATTTATTTGATTTAACTACTAACAAAAGTCAACTAGATATTACATACTAGATAAAATATTACGATATTGATTTGTGAAATTTTGTTTCTGCTTTTAGTTGTTTCTGATATTTTTGTTTCTGTCTGACATAGGGAGAGGTCATAGCCTTGGACAGGATCCGAAATAAGATTGACCGCATTCGTCAAAATGCACAAACGTTGCATTTGCAAAGCGTCAAAGCGTACTGCTTTAACAGCACTCAGGCTGTGGGCAGTGACCCAGCACAGGAAACCGAAGGTGCGGTTCATGTATCACCTTGCTTCCCAACTGTGATTCTCTGGGGTCGTAATAAATAGGCAGTAGCTCAGTTCTGTTCGTTTCCCAGGACCTCCCTTTGCTCCTGAGAGTTTTGACCGGGTTCTGCTCGATGCTCCTTGCAGTGGCCTCGGACAGAGACCCAACATGGCCAACACCTGGAGCCTCAAAGAGATCTGTTCCTACCAGCCACTGCAGCGCAAGTTATTTCATGCTGTAGGTTTTATTTCACACACATAAACCACATTTTCTTATTTAATGTCACATCAGTGGTAACTTATTTCAACCTGTAGGTGGCAGCATTGGATAGAAACTACGACGCAGCATGATAACAGCTCACTTTACTTCTTAAATCTTACTTTTCTCACTTCACTTGATGCTACTACACAGATCACTGACTTGCCATTACCTTTTTTATGGCAAACTTTTAAGCAGACAGTTGACTGTTTGAGCATTTGAACTCAACGCCGATTCGGAAAAGATGGGACGCTGTGTAAAATGTAAAGAAAAACTGAACTCAATGATTTGCAAATCTCATATTTTCAAATATTCACATTTGGCTTCCTCTTTGCATGAAAGAGGTTTAATCTGCATTTATGAATTGCATGGAGAACCGTGTTCACAGATAACGATTTCTGGAAGTGTTCCTGACCCCATAACAGTGACTTCCATAACAGAATCCTGCCTGTTTGTTCACAGGCATGATGAACTTCTGTCCATCTTTACCTCTGAGGAACTCGGTCTACACCCAGTCATATTACTGCCCTGCTGCCAATTAACCCAATTAGTTGTAAAATGTTCCTCCAGCTGTTTCTTTTTAGCACCATTTACTTTTCCAGTCATGATATTTGACTTGATACTTGATACTACATGATGATTTGACATTTCGCTTAACCCTCTTAATTGGAGGGGAAGGTGAAATGTCAAAAGAAGCTGAAGCGGCCGGCGTGCTAACGTCCATATCCACCTCCAGTACAGTTGTAATGAAGGAGGAAACTATTCATAGATGCTGAAACCATTTTTTGTTACAGGCTGGGAACATTAATGCTCTAAGGTTGGGCTTTTTTTTTTTTGGCACTTATTTTTAAGGCCTGGAGGTTATTGGGAGAAGGCCAGCAAAAAGGGAACCGAAACAGTAAAGATTTGGTCCAGTCCTTAAAAACCTCTAACAAGTTTAATAAAAGCAGGTTACACCTACTTTAAAGTGAGCACATAAATACATACCTGTGTGTGTGTGTGTGTGTGTGTGTGTGTGTGTGTTGCTGCAGGCAGTGCGGC
>VUQK01005255.1:2700-25672 GCA_015106715.1 Bujurquina vittata | reverse complement strand
CACATCACAGGTCTCTCTTTTCCAGGAGCCTCATATCGGTGCTGAAGGCATGCCCGGAGCCGGCCTGCCACCTGAGCAGCTGCGCCTCCTCCAGAGGTTCAGTCCCGAGCTGAGCTGGGAGCAGACGGAAACTACAACCCCGCTCTCCCGCGGAGCCGACAGCGACACCATCGGCTTCTTTATCGCCAAGTTCCTGAAAAACTAACCTGAGGGCTTCTTTTGTCTCACACGAGACAGCAAAACGGGAACAATAGTGTTTATATTACAACACTCTGTGTGCTTTGACGGGCCAGTGTTGACAGAGAGCTCCCTGCGCTGTTTACAGCATCTTCCTCTTAACAGCTGCTCTCTAAAACCATGGGCCATATAGGGATAAGCTTTATAAACACCAGGGGAGGGAGGGATTGAGTGGGGGGGGGGGCACGTGGGGATGGAGACTGGATGGGTATTGGCAAATGCAGCAGCGCTGTGGTTGCCATGACAACAGTGACGACACAGCTGCTATGGTGACGGTGGATTCGCTGGAGAAGGGATCAGGAAGTAGGTGTAGAAAGAGGCCATGAGAGGAATTAACAATTTAGCGTCTTTCCAGCGCTGGAGACAACTGGGATATTTAATTAGGACTTCTGGAGCCTTCAAGAAAGAGGAGCTGCTAGGGTTCGGCTGAATCACTGCATTCATCAGTAGGGAATGTGCTCAGTTTTTCAGAATAAAAGCATATTTAAAGGAAGCTTTTCTTTTTTGGATGCAGTTACGTCACAGACATAAGAACGCCTACAAGGACCTGAATGCATCTCTTTTTAACTAATTATCTTTAGCAGAGAAGAGCCAAGTGTTTAAAATGTTTTGGTCATTTTCTTTCTTCTGTAATTTTTCCTTTATATGCCAGCAAGACAAAGAAGTCTTAATTGTGAAATAAAACGGAATTGTATTGAACTCTTTCAGCTCTTTCTTATATTATCTTTTAACATTTAGCCAACACAGCCAACCGGATGCAACAGCAAATCCGTCACTGACATTGAAAATGCTGCTGAGAGGCTGATATATTGTCCGATTTAGCATTTATATATTACGGTGGAAAAGTTTTGAACCACCCCTCATTTCTTTATATTGTGCTAGGAAAAGAGGAAATGTGTGCAGCCAATTATTAGTACACAAAACAAAAAACGGCTTGAAAATCAACATTTGGTGTGACCGCCTTCATTCTTCAACACAGCCTGAACTCCACTTTAAGTGGTCTTCATGAATAGTTCTCCAGGCTTCCCGAAGTACATTTAAAACTCTTCTTTTGATGTTGGCGTCTACTTTGGATTTGTTTCGTTCTTTGTCGAGATGATCGCACACTGCTCCAATAATGCTGAGGTCCTGGCTCCTGACCGTGTGTGCTACAGTGTGTTTGGGATCATCGTCATGCTGGAAAATGAAGCTGCTGCCAATCAGATGCACGGAAGATCAAAATCTGATGAGACTCTTCAGCATTCATAATTCCATCTATTTTGACAGGATAACATGATGCCAGAGCCTCCCCCATGTTATACAGATGGCTGCAGACATTCACTGTTGTACCTCTCTCCTGACCTCCTTCATACACACTGATGATGATTTGAACCAAAATTTTCAAATTTGGATTCATCACTCCATCAGATCTGTTGCCACTGATTTTCAGTCTGGTTCTTGTGTAGTTTGACATACCTCAGCCTTTTTCGCCCTGTTTCCCTCCTTTACAAATGGCTTCTTGACAGCAACCCTTCCAAAATTAGTTTTTCTAACAGGGTGCTAGTCACAATGTGCCTAAAGATACACTTTAAAATTTTTTTTTTTCTAAGTTGTCTGTTACAGTATGTGAAGCCACAACACTGGTTTATCACTTGAGTTGCCTTTTTGTGTTTACATTTATCATAGGCTAAAAAATAAGGTACAAGGACTGGACTGAAATGAGTGGAAACACAGCCAATGTCCAATAAAATACTTTGATAAACCTTCAGAAAGCCTGGAAAACGATTGTTCAAGATCGCTTTAAAAAATGACAAAACGGTCTGGCTCCTTGGATGGAAAATATGAAGAAATGAGGGGTGGTTCAAGATTTTTGCACAGTACCATAAGCGCTATTACAAATACTTAATAAAGCTAAAGGACATTACATTTATTATCACATAGTATTTGTATGGAGAAATAGTTTATATTATAAATTTAACAGCAATTTACTAAATTGTCAGTTGTGATTGGACAGTGGCTGCTTGAGAATTGGTTAATTTTTTTTCTTTTTCATACCAATTTTAATATTTTAGGGTCTGGATAGTTGGTGGAATACTAGAACATTTAATGACATAATATTTCTCTGTGGGATGTTATGATCTTCAATTTTTCAAAGCTTTCTGATGTTTCCATAACCAAATGCGTAGTAAAAATAATTGATTCTCCACTTCCAGTTCATATCTGCTCACAGATTACAATGTAGTGCGCTACACATTTTCATATGTTCTTCTGGATGCTAAATATAAGAACTAATTTATTCAGTGCAAATTTAAAATGCATGTCCAATATATCTGCACCCCGTGTACAATTTATTGATGTGTGGCTGCGGTGCACAGACATCTGGCCCGTTCTTTTGACATGCAGCATTTTCAGGACCTTCACGGTGACCTCAGCTCAATCCCCTTTCCTGGGAATAACATCAGACTCTTATCAGTCCATGCACACATCTGTCTGCGCTGCACTATACCACCCTGCATCTGAACTGCACCTAAGGGCAGACTCATTCAACTCGCTGGAGCACTAAAGAATGAGGACTTGTTTTATTTTTCCCTGATTTCACATTAAAATTCTGAGATCAAATATGCCGCATCTCTGAGTTTGTTTGTTCCGACGGCAGCTGTGCGCGTGTGGAGGCAGCTTCCTATTTTAGACGCATCCCCTCAGCATTGTCATTCATGTCGAGGTTGTCATGACGACTCGGGAGGCAGGCCGGTGAGTCTACCTCAATTTTTCAGTGGAGTTTCAGATGCCTATTTATAGACACACCACTTCCCTCCTCTGTCTGGGTCTTCTGCTGACACAAACATCAAAATAGTCTCCTGCTGCGTCAGTCATTTGTTTCCAACTTTATTCTTCATATTTATGCAATATGTACACATGTACACTGTTATAAAATCTGTAGTGCTACCAATGTAGCATAGAAATGGAGATTTGTTTTTATAATTACAATTGTCAGGCAAAAAAAAAGGGTGAGGAGATGGTGTGTAAACAGAGGGCCAGAGTGCATGGACTTTGATGATTTCATAGACTTTTAGGCATACAGAGGAGATAAAACATCCCAAAATCCATCTGTATTTATCTGGTAAACATTTGGAATTATTTGTTTTGTCTCTCTGAAATTTCAGTAATAAGCATACTAAAGAACATATCCTAAAACGATCATTGTTCATATAAGAATGTAGAACTTGAATAGCATTCATTAGAAAAGGGGTCAGATTTAATATAAGATTAATTATAATGGAGCTTTGTTAATGAGACCTACAATTAGTGGCGATGTCATATCAAATCCCCTTCAATTGAAATCAATGTGAATAAAGGCTGTACCGATGTTATAAAATGTTTCTGGACCCATACAAAGAACAGTACTGCATGTGTTGAGAGGAAGTTACTGTAGAACTCTTTGTTTGTCTTGTAAGGCAAGACTAAGGTGCGCCTGCAACAAGGCAATATGTTAAAACTTAACACCTAAAAAAAAAGAAACTAAGCAGTAAGTGATGAACATAAAATTAAAATGAGTGGTCTGACACTTTGGGAAATACACCATTAACAATAAAGCAATGCCACTCATATATTTCTTTTAAATATGAATCCACTCCTTATTAGTAAGGTTTGTACAGATTTCACCAAATGAAACCAAGTGGTTATTGAGCTTTTAGAGGTGCTGGTAGATGGCTTTTACCGTCAGAAATGCTGTTCACACGAGTGCTTTCCTCCTGTTTATTTGTGCTAAGCAAAGCTAACCTGCTGCTGGCTCCACACTTATGTACAAATGAGAGTGGTATCAAGCTTCTCATCTGCTAAAAATCAATTGAGTCTAATATAACAATGCTGCAGTTATGAAGACTGTAGTGTTCAGTGATTTAAAAAAAAAAATCAGTCATTGATTCAACTTTGTGATGCTGTTGATCCCATAGATCAACCTGGAAGCTGCGTCTGTTTCTGGAGAAAAAGAGAAGGACGCTGCTTTCCGTCGCTCCCTTATTCACAAGGGGCTGCCACAGCGGGTAACTCGGCGTGTTTGATTTGGCACATTTATTTTATTTTATAAAGATGCCCTTCCTGACAGAGCCCCAGAGATTTGCATCTGGTGTTTTAAGAAAAAACAACATATCTGATTGAAAGGTAGAACAGACAAATTTTAAAGTAGTCTCCATGTGCACGCCATGATCACTTCCAGAAGTGCTGCATGGAAGTCCTTTTGTGACTACTTGCAGTAGGACATTTATGAAGTGTGATATGAAGTGGATCTCCACCACTGTGTCAAAATGGTGACATTTGACCTTGAGTTTCATTTTTAAGGAAGAGGGGCAGAGTGTGGCAGGTCCTGATGTGCCTGTTTGGCCTAAAAAAAAAAAGCTGCTTCTTTCTCTTTCTTCTCTGTCTCTCTTTTGAGGTTCATGGTTAAATCATAGGTGCACATGTGCAAGTGGTCAAGCGACCTAACAACATCAGCAGCAATGAAAGTGGTCCAAATGTGCACAAGCAGGCTACTTTGAAGGGGATATTAGTGTGACCAAAGCAGCAGGTATCAATGCAATACAATTCAACATTTTCCAACAACTGAATCAATACATACAGTAAATAAAGCAGCTTTGACAAAAACTGAACACTATCACCTTCATGGAGAAAATTTAATGCAACACTTATTAGGTGTACCTAATAGAGTGGCAACCACACGCAAGTCTGCACAAGTGAATGTTATTTCCCAAAGTGTCAAACCTTTCTGCAACTACAATATCAAAGTATGATGGCCGGTCAACCCTCGCAGTAGTCTGAAGGAACAAAATATTCAAGTGGTAGCAAGCAATAAAACTTAATTATAATAATAATAATAATAAAAATAATAATAATAATAATATTAGAAACAATAAAAATTATAATGCTAATCACAGAAAGCACAGCTCAGTACAGAAAAAAATTCTGCTTTTGTGTCATGCTTTATCAAACACAGGTTTAAAATATGCATATTTGAGAATATTCATGCATATCCACACATAAACAACGTCTATGCATAGATACACACATACATATATTTATATATTTATATTTGTATCTATGTAATCAAAATCCTGCCATTGAAAAAGATGCAACAGCATTTACAAAGAAGTGTACATAAATAGGATGCTGTGGTTTTTCAGGGTATAGCAGCACGATGGGAGAACAAAGCAGAGTCCGTGTGGGTCTCAGGAGGGGTCTGGTCACTGCTGGATGTACGAGTCTCTGGCCCATTCCCCTGCCTCACCCCTCTTTTTGGGAGCCACCTCCCCCTCTCTGTCCCGGTCATAGTAGTGATGGTGGTGGTCACGTACTGGCCGGTGATGGTGGTGAGAGCGCTGCTTGTTCCGCTCGTTGTGGTCCTGTTCTCGCTCTTTGGAGCGGTGGTGTACCGTACTGTGACCGGCCTCGTCCGCCCCGCTGCGGTGATGGTGGTGGTGATGATGGTGATTGTGGTCCCGGTGGGGCAGTGGCTCGTAACGCTGTTGCTGCTGGGGGTGCCCCTCCCCTAGATCCTCCTCGTCGTCGTCCTCCTCTTCCTGCTGGAGTCGCTGAGTGCGTGGCTCGGTACAAGCCGAGTCCTTGCTCTCTCGGCTCTCCCTGCTCTCGGGGGTCTCCGAGTCCAAAGTCTCTTGCCGGGAGAGGCCCCTGGCTTTACTGCTGTGATGGTGGTGGTGGTGATGGTGGTTGTGGTGCTCAGTCCTGGTCGAAGATGACCGGTGGTGGACATGCTGGGATCTCCTGGATGATTCTGTCCTAAGGGGCCTCTCCTCCTCATTGCCCTCCCCTTCAGCCTCTGCATCAGCATCACCCTGGTCCAGGCTCTGGTGGTGGTGATGGTGGTGGTGACGGTGATGATGGTGCTGGTAATCCTCTCTGGAGCCTTTCCTTTCCATTTTATCTCCCTTCTGCTCTGTACTGTTGCCCTGAGATTAGCAACACACATCAGTCAGTATGATGACAGGCACGAAAAAAAAAAGTCACTGCAAACGCACACACACTAAAACTCACATCACCCCTGTAGCTTCACTTAAATCCACACAAAACGACAAAGAATAAGATGTCACACTTGAACACATGCGCTTTCTTGTCAGATCCATTCATAGTTGACTCTGACCCCGGAGTAAGAACTCAAAAAAAAAGCAAGGTGCACTCCTCAGTTTGAGCTTTCATCGCTTGGCCTCGCCACACTTACCACACTAGCAAATACACGTCAAGCTCACTCCTGCTCCTCATCAATATCAGCATTTTCTTCACTTTCAGTCTTACATTGTGATAGCAGTGGACAGAGAAAGGGCAGAGATAAGGGCATTATACAGCATTTACAAATTACTCAAATGGCCCATAAGGGTGATGGTTGTTATAAAGTCACTTAATAAATCAACAACAACAATGATTTACTGCTGAGCTGAGCTGAAGTGAAATGAAGTTGTTATACTGAGTTTTAAACTTCAGGGTTTCCTGCATCATCAACATCAGCCGTGATTAGCCACATGAACATGATACCAGCATCGTTTTGACCTGTTAAACTGAGCTTTGTTCCAATCTCCAAACTACAAATAAAGCTAAATTCTCTGTTCTTGCTGTCAGCTTCCATGTTCCTGTTTGTCATTTTATATTTGATCTTTTCTCTGATGTAGTTCCTCTCTAAGCAGCAGAAACGTCTCCCTGTTTTAAATTCATCTCTTTTCTTATTATTTCATGCTTGTGTGCTTATCCTAAATAAAACAGATTGTTCTTAATTTACACATAACCAAAAGCGCATACATTATGAAGAATAAGTAAAAGTAAGGACTCATATGGTAGATGGTAACCAAATCGTTTTCTCTGTTTTTCCTGCTCTGAGCAGAGTGTAATTATTCAAAGTTTGATAAATATAAGCTCTGATTTCCTTCATCTCTTCCTTTCTAATGCTGCCTCCCACACTTCTTGTTTTCTACTGTTTATCCACAGATCCACTCCCCATCTATGGCCTCCATAGTCTGCTCGGCACTTGTACCTGCACACTGGAGACCGGGGCCGTGCTGGAGGGCAGGGTGGCTGTGGGTAACTTTGCTAGCACTGGGTCAGGGGGGCTGCAGCTGGTGGGGTGAGTGCTTTTCCAGTAGGCCTCCAGGTAATCGGCCATATGCTCACATGCGTCCTCCAGCTGGTTCTCATCAAGAATGATGTCAAACATTTCCTGCGAAAGTTGAGACGGGCGCATTCAGAGTTGAAGGAAATGAAACGGAGACATGACAAGGTCAAGAAAACCAGCCGGTGCTGATGAGGAATTTCACAGTAAAAGACTTGAAATAATCTTTAAGGAAAAGGAAACTGATAAAAATGTCAGGGCATGTTAGAAACAACTCTCAGAATTAAACACTAAATAACATTAAGTATTCATTTTGCAGACAATCTTAAACTGTAAATCCCTAAAGATATTGACTGCTATTTAAATTAAATTAAGCCTGCACTTTCACAAGGCTGGAGTGCTTGCCTCATTTTCTAAAATAATAAGTAAGCAGATTAGAGAGGAATGGAAATAGAACTGGCAGAAAATATAAAGGGATAAACAAAACCTGACTTCAGATATGCAAAAACTAAAACCCAGAGCCAAAAAGAACAAAACTTCAAGTTATTTCACACACTGGATTAAAATTAGCAGTAATTTAGGTCCTCTGCGGAGACTTACAGAAGGGCACTGAGCCAGCTTGTCAGCGGCCACCATCTGGACATTGAGGTGTTTGGCCTGAGACTTGCCTCTGGACTTGATGAGCCGCTGCAACACCTGCAGGCAAATGAGGACAGAAGGCAAAAAGGTCACGGCTGTTTTTGACAAACCTAAATTAAGGATTTGCGTGGGTAACATTCAAGTCTGTGAACATCATTTTTAGACGGTGGCTTCTTTTGGAGGTGGACAATTCCAGTCATTAGTTACATGAGGCCTTTGTATTTCCACATCTTAGAAGGACACATTTTACTCCACTACATCCATCTTAAATCTACAATTTTAATAATATTTTACACAAAAACATTAATAAGCTTACACAATGTTAGCCTTTAAAGTCTTTATTTTCATTTATGATCAGAACCTGTTAGTTGCTACAAAAGACATTATACATCTTTTTTTAACATATGCAACACTACCAAACACCTGCACGCAGACATTAAAGTGTATAACCAGCTCTCCTTTAACAACACCATTGGGTACACCCTAGAAAAGTTGCCAGTCTATCACAGACAGCAAGACAAACAAACAACCATTCACGCTCACATTCTCAGCTACATGCATGCCCTGCACTGTGGGAAGAACAGAATAGCCAGAGAGGACCCATGCAGACACAGAGGGAACATACAAACTGCACCACCCGGCTTCAAAACCAGGTGACAATGCTTAAGCAGTGCTAACTGCCATAAGGTGATACTAGATGGCTAATGTCCAAAATGCAGTCAATAAAAAGTCCTTTGTGTCCCCCCAAAAATAAGAATAAGCTCCCCTGAGTAAAGGCTACCACATCTACATTACATTGCCAAATGTATTCAATCATCTGCCTTCACATGCATCTGAAATTAAGTGACATCACATTTTAAATTCTGGGAAGATTTCCACAAGGTTTGGGAATGTGTTGATGGGAATTTTTTTACCATTCTTCTAGAAGCAAATTTGTGAGGTCAGACACTGATGTTGGGCGAGAAGGCTTGGCTCGCAGTCTCGGTTCTGATTCATCCCAAAGGTGATTGGGTTGGGTTGGGGTCAGGCCTCTCAAGTTCTTCCACACCAAACTCGCTCATCCAAGTCTCCATGGATCTTGCTTTGTGCACTGGTGCACAGTCATGTTGGACCAGGAAGGGGTCACCCCCAAACTATTCCCGCAAAGTTGGGAGCATGAGATTGTCCAAAATGTCTCGGTATGCTTAGGCATTAAGAGTTCCTTGCACTGGAACTAAGGGGCCGAGCCCAATTCCTGAAAAACAGACCCACACCATAATCCCCCCTCCACCAAACTTTACACTTGGCACAATATAGTGTATGGACCATTTTGAGAGGGCAAAACTGAAGAGTAGTATTGCTTGAATCCCTAATCAATACTGGGATTTTTTACGCCCTAAAAACTGTGTTTGACCCCTAAAATCTAATACTGGTAAAGGTTATTTGCAAAGGAGCGCTTTATCTGCAGGACAAATCATTTTAGTTTAAAAGTGCGTTTACATTTATTTAGGCAAAGTTTTAAATGAGGTTGAGTACTTCTACTCATTTCACTATTTATACAACTACAGCACATTAAAATTAACTCTTAGGGTGTAACTGAGAAGCCAGGTGATAAAGAGCAATTTAATCTACCCCACTGTGAGTGTGATTTACTCTGCTGCCACTTTGATTTAAAGCTCGCATCTCATGTCTCTTCATCAGCTATATTTTCTCTCATTTTCTGAGCTGTGCTTTTTATTGATCACTGACTCATGAGCCTTTTGTACACTTGCTGAAGGTCAAAGTGATGAATCAGTCCTCTCACGCATTTTCTCGCTCTCAAAGTAGCAGTCACGTCTGACATGCTGGATTTAAAGCCGGGGAGCAGTTACAGAGAGACAATACAAGGGGTGAAGAGACAGGACAACATGAAGACAGACACACATAAATCGCTGCATCTGACTAATACTTTCATGAGAGTACAGGGAACATCTGCTGAGCTGTTTTCATCTGTCGTCTTGTCCTTATTTTCCACCATAGCATACGTACACTGACAAGTGCATCTGTTCCTCTCCTTTACTGCAAACATCATTTTTCTTACCTTGGGTGAGGTGATCTTGACGTAGACAATGATGGGGGCGAGCGAAGTCTTCCCCAGCTGTGACGGGTGGTTGATGGTATCGGCGTCCAGAACCACGAGCTGTAACGTCCGCGCCAATTCGAAAATCCGCTCGATCTCGCTCTGGACTTCAGCTGAAGGGAGACACAAAGGTCCTGACTTATTCTTTTCAAGGCGGGAAATAACTTTTTAATCAGTCCTCAGGCAGGTTTACAATGCTAGTAAACAGTGGTTTGTTTTGCATTTTGTTTAGCAGTGGCACACTTCCTCTTTTCACTCTTTGTCACTTGATTGAAATGACCTAATTTACACCCCTTATTAAAAGTCTGCACTCCCTTTCACTCACTCTTTTCACCTTCATATCAGACGGCAGTCCTGGTAATCAAGTTTAAGTTTGCCTTTTCTTTGTTAGCATAACCAAGTTTATTTACCTTTATGGAAGTTTATGACTGATTGGCTGAAGTCCATGGGTTCCCTGTTCACATTATCAACTGCAATTAGTTTAAATTAATAATGACAAAGTTTACCAGTATATTCTCTATGGCTGACTATCAAAGGCATCACAAAACCTGTCATCTTCTCATCTAAAAACTCCTCATTGTGGTAAAGAAGATGTTTTGAGAAAAATCAGAAAGCTGTAATTTCTCCCTGGATCATTGCTGTATACATTTTTTTTTATTCTGAAAGTTATTTGAAAGCTATTTTAATCCAAAGAATACTTCATAATCACCAACAAAACAAAAAGAGAAAAATGCAAATGATCACGTCTTTCAACAACTGGGTTTGTTATCATAGATCATCTCTAAGCACTCCAAGAATACTGCTGGGGTGAATGGAAATGAGCATAATAGGTCCCATTTAATATGCTTAATTTATTCCAAAATATCTCTAAGACTAAAGACACCCCTAACTCCATAGATGTGTATAATTTAATGTTCAAAATAATTTGCTTATTTATTTCAAGTCAGGCCAGATGGTAAGATGGTAAGTCAGGTAAGATGACTTTCCTCTGATTGGCTATCCTGCATAAACAAAAGGTTTGAACAGCAGGTGAATAGGAGTTCTGTGGCTGAGGTGACCATATTGTGACATCATACAGATCCAAGAATATATATTCTAAAAAAGGAAACTACGTGCTCATAGGGATTACTTGTACCTCATTATTGGAAACTATGGACATGTTTAATATGACCATTCAGCATTGTACAAGTATATATTTGACACATTTATACCCGATGATGGCGCTAGATGAAAAAGGATCATGAGAGTCATTTCAATTTATTTCAAATATCTGTACAAAATTTTACAACAATCCATCCATTAGCAGTCGAGACATCCCATCTTAATGTCATCTCTAGAGCCACACTGCCAGCATGGCTAAAAAATTATTATTAGTTATTATTAAACATTAAATTTTATGACTGCTCAGAGTCCATAAGTCATACAGTATGTCTTTAAAAATCTAAATGTGCATCACTGATTTAATGCTCAACTCCCATCTTTGTGCTTCATAGAGACTTAAATATTCAAAAGACATCATGACTTCAGGGACATGGCTTGGAGACTAATAGCTCTGAGTGAGTGAGGAGCCACATTATGTTAGCTCTAACAGATACCGACTCTTAGATCACACAACTCCCACTCCAACAGATGACGGCGTGACTGCAAAAACAATCCTACAAATATCTCAGGAAGGCACGAGTCCCAGTCCGAGAGAAATCACGACCGAGCTTCATGACTTCCAGTCCCGACAGTCTCAAGATAACATGAAAACATTCCAACCTAACAGCTCATTCAAAATCTCATTTTCCAACTTAAAAATGCCACAGAGGGTCTCAAGTTTCACTTGTTTTCAAGTTTTCCTGTAATCATTTCATCTATCTTAAACGAACACAGCTTCAAGTCCAATGTCCCTTTTGATAGAGAAATTCTAAAAAGAGCCTGAAATGACATTGAAAGCAAATGCAAAGTTCTTGTACTTTTGGCAGCAAAACAAAGACTTTTAGACCCAAAAGAACAAAAGAATGGCTTTTAGCAGCTAAACGACAAAACAAACCCCATGTGGTCCTTAATTTAAAAAGCTTTAGGTATAGTTTATTAAATGAAACAGTAGGCTTTACAAAGAGATTGCTTTTTGAAGAAGGTCAAAGTTATAGTGTGGCAGCTCTCTGTAATCATTAAAAATGTACTTGTAATACATGATTAGCTTCTATTTTATGCTTCTCCAACGACTCCTTCCTCTGCTGTGGCTGCTGACTGATGCTTCTGGTGATACATAGCAGAGATTAGCCCTGTCACCTCTGTTTGACTCCGGAATCTGTTTCATTCTAATCACATCTAAACCCCAATCAACCTCAGTCAAATCAGAGCAGCTCTTGAACTTATTATCGCATGTTTGTGCTCCATCTTTCATCCCAAACAAAAGAAACCAGCCAAAGCCATTCAGGGCCGTCTAGAGTTATCGTTACACATTGTCAAGAGTTTCTTTAATCGTTTCCTTCCTTTTTACTACGTAAGCTGGTCTCCTTGAAAACATTATGAATCAAAACACCAGATGTTCCCAGGCGTGGAGATTTCTAACAAACTTACCCAAGTTTGAGCGTGTGTTGGAGCGTTCAATGATGGCGTGCTTGCTGGGATTGTTCAGGACTGAGCGTTTGGCAAGAGAGATGTCCGCCGTGACACGAGTGATTGATATTCTGTCACAAGAAACGGGAGAAGTAATTAGTAGATCTAGACTTGAAGTGAGATGTTGCTGAGGGCAGCAGTTTTTATCCGTTGCATGAGCACATTTTCTGAAGCACTGCTGCAGTTCTCAAAGCATTAAGAGCAATCATCACATCATTTTATGCAGCAAAGCCCTGCGGTGCACCCACTTTAAATATTCAGCCTATAGTCAAAAATCCTACCAGGCAGCTGGTGCCACTAAAATGAGACTTTGCTTCATTGTTCTTTTAAGTAAAGAGAGTCTCGTGTCGTAAACTCTCTCTCTCTTTTAATTTATCGTTTACAGTTACACGCAGAAACTCCAGAATAAAGGAGACTTTCAGCCTAAATTAAAATCTGTTTAACCCCTGATCTGCAGATTTGGAGATACTGGTTGTAGAAATGTCTGCTACTCTACTGAATATATTGGAACTGAATGGCACTTGCTTTGTGATGCTCAGTGTCCCCAAAAATACATCTGAAGAACTCAGCAGCAATTCTTTTGAGAAATCATGACCTAGTTACTCACAAAAATAAATAAATAAAATCACAAAGCAGTGAAAATCGTGGGCAGCTTCATGTAGGAACTATTTTGTGCTAACAGCAGTATGTGGCTGGTTAACATTGCAGCTCAGCCAAAATGGAAACATCCTAACACGAGGGTAAATGCAGAGAAAATATCCTTTATTTTCTCTTCATTAATCATCAAATGCAAGCACAAATTTCAGAAAAAAGTCTTTGTTGGCTTGTTTGTCAGTATTCATATTATAGCATAACCCCATGTCTGATGGCTGAATAGCACCACCCTTCCCTCCACAAATTGGGAGGTGGTTTAGGGAAGGCTGTGCATGATTTTACTTTAAAACTTTCTTTTCTTTTTTTTTTGATACCCAAGCTAAATAGGCTTATCAGCTCAGTCAATGGGTGAACTCCAGATGGGCCAGAGTTCTGCTACATGTCATTCCTCTGCTCTCTTTCTCCACATATCCTGTCTATGTACTGTGTTGTATAAATAAAGGAAAAATATCCCACATAAAAAAAATGGCTGGAGGTTGTCAGTCTCTGATCTGTATTTGCTTCTTCTTCACCAAAGTTATTATAGGCAACTGAACCTAAACTAAGAACTAAGTGTGGAAAAACATTAACTGAAATAAAACTAACTAAAACAATATTTAGCCTCACAAAACTAAATAAAAAATATATACAAGAAATGCCTTTAGTTTTAGTCTTTGTCTGCTCGGTCAAATGTGTCAACGCGACCAGCCTGAGGCGGTTTTGGTGCATGTGTTTACTGGGATTGGGACGTCTGTGTGACTGTGGTTGTCTATAGTTGTTTGCTTTGTTGTACTGTGCTAGATCTTGTTCTGAAACCATGACAAATACAACCCGTAACATAATAACAAAAACTAAAACTGAACACTGAAGACTGAAAAGACTGAAACCAGTTAAAAAAAGAAAAACAAAACTGAAATGAGCACATCCACTCTTGAAGCTAACTGAAAATACACTGAATCAAATAAAAAAAAAAAAATAACTTGAAGAAAATAGAAAAGTGTAACGACTCTGCAAAACTGTAACAACAGTGCTATCAAATGTATTACTCAGTTTATATTAGAGTTTGGGCACGTTGCTAACTTTTGTAAAGCGCCCAAAAATAAAGGTTTTAATCAATTTATTTTTGAAAATTTTCATATTTAGCTGTTATATTTTGCTCATGAGGATTTACGTTATGAGGATGCTTATGTAAAACATGTCTTATGCAGCATATAACTGAGGATTCTGCATAAAAGCAACAAGAAGTGCATACGTAACAATGGGCCGTGCACTTGAAAATTGCACACAGTGTTTTTAGAATCCTGATTGCCATGTGAAAACTCTGCCAGACCAACTAAGAAAAACTAACACCAAATCAAAGATAAATGGCGGAGAGCCGCACCAGAGAATTACTTACAGGCGTAAATTTGTTTAAAACAAATCAACAGAGCAAACGGTATTCTCTGCAGCTGCTGAAGGTCTGAGTGGATCTTCATGTTGTGCAACTTCTAAACTGAAAAAGCTCTCTGCTCTGGGTGGGAGGATGGACTCAACATTGAGTAAGGAGAATCTTGCTCTGTTCTAGGGCCCATTATGGCCTATTAAGGACATGGAGAGGGGCTATTTAAAGCAGAGGCACACATCTCCAGGCCAAACAAACTTGTTACACACTCCCTCAGCTAACCTCGAGGGAGAGATAAATACCAGCCTATAGACTAAGAGAGGAAGAGTGAGGAAGGAAGCTTTTTAAAAGGTCACAGGGAACTTACCTTCCTTCAAATCTGTGTTTCAAAAAGTCAAACAGTGCTTTTTGCATCATGTCTGTCACCTGTAGACAGAAGATTCAGGAGAGAGAAAAAGAGTTGGTGACTCTGGTTTTGTGACGATAAAGAAAATGTTGTGTTTGAAATGTCAAAGTGTGCCTTGATGCACCTCGTAGCCCTTCAGTGATGGTCCAACCAGAACCACGGGCCGCATGGAAGGCACAACGTCGTATGGAGGAATGTGTTCCGTCTTCAGAGGGAGAGAAGAAGAAAAACAGTTACACATTTATGAGACAAAGTAAACACTCGCCATCACAAATCACTTGAGGGGGTGGAAAAACAATGAACTAGACATTTTAAAAGCACCGAAACATTATGAACCATGAAACGGGACGTCTGAGCTGGCTCGACAAAACACAAACAAGCTTTGATTTATAACCGATTTGGCAGTTTGCTTCAAAAACTTTAATGATGGCATTTGAAAGCAGGTTACCGTAAACGAAAATATTTATGTATGTCAGATCGAGTCTCTCGTGTCATGGTTCTGATGCCACTGAATAAAAGGGAAACTAAATTACAGGAAAGGTTAGTCCAAGAGGGGAAAGAGGCCAGAGTAGAGCAACAGAAGCTACAACTGAAAACAGAAAATTAGGACACAGTTAGAAAAACTCGCTCACTGCTGTCTGAACAAAGTGGGAGCTCAGTTTGTGGAACAGCCTGTTTTTAATCAACATTTAGACTGACCTTATTATGAGATCACCATGGTCCATGATGTGACTGTTGCAAATACTATAAAGGTATTTTTTAAATGTAAAACTAATATTTTATTAAGTGATGCCTTCTAAGTATTTATACAGTTCTTAGCAAGTTTATTAGAGGACCTATCATGAAAAAAACATATTTTAGAAATCTGTCAAAAATCTGTTAACTAATAATTGTTCTCAGTCTTCTCATCATGCCGATGCATTCAACCAATAAAACTATTTTTTCTGTTCAGGAATGCAAGCAAATAGCTGTAATCTGGCATCTTAATTGAAAAATTATAATGTACTTCACTATATTTCTTCTGTTATTTTTGTAAAACACTAAATTAGAAAATTCATAGATAACAATAATTACATTTTAACATTAAACTATGATTTTGATTAAAGAGCTTGCATATACTGGTGCATTAACCAATGCGGTTAGTTTAGGGTGACACATTTGTTGGTGGTCTAATGAATTTGTTAAGCAATGTATATATTTAAACCTTCACAACATATTTGTCTGAGTGTGAGATTCCCCATTGTAATATGTAATGTAATATCTTACGCTTATGATACTATATCATGGACTTAAGGTAGCAATCAGTGGCTGAGTGTTGGACTGTTGTTTTTAAGTTAAAAATCTAAATCATGTTGACAGACAGGGTGCCCAAACTGGGGTAAAAGTGAGCTTTGGCATCATATCAGCTATTAGAATTTAAAAAATAATTTAGGTAAAGCACAAATTGACTGAGATTTCCTTGTCAAGGACAGCTAATTAAGTATGTGTAGAATTTGAACTGCTGCTCATTGAAGACAAGACATTTAAAGTCCACACATGTTTGAGCTGCACTGGTAGAGACTTATGTATGTGTTTGACACCAGAAGCCCCGCCTTTTTTTCTTTTTTTTGCTAAGACTGCTGACTTTCATATTCACCATGCTTTTTTTTTCTCAGTCATCCCTTATTTGTCCTCATGTCCAGGCGGCTCTTTCAATCTGTGTTATGTTTTTGATAAGTGTTTCAGAAGATTTATTTAGACTTTCTTGTTGCAGACTGTTGCTCCCTCTTACTCATCTCTTCAGTTCTAAACATTTTCTTTCTAACATTTGCTGTCGTCAGTGAGCTTCCCCAGGGACACTGTGGGAACCCATGCACAATACTGCTGACTAACATGACATTAACGAACAATGTGGCTCGATTTAAATACTTTCAGTAGCATTTTTAACCCCTAGATTACATGGTCACTGTAATCATGGGAAACAAGCTCTACTATATCATCAAATCCTACAGCAAACAGCATTTATTTCTGCTGTCACTAATAAAAAAATATGAGTAGTTAAGCAGATGTATGGGTAAAGACATCTCACACTGAGTTCTTGCCGAAAGTTGGATGACAAGAATGATACAACTCTTTCTGTCTGTCTTCTCAGTACAAAGAAGGATGGAGACTGACGCCTGTTAGCTCAAACTAAGCAAAAAGACTGGACGTTTGGAAAGCGCTAGCCTTGCTCTCTACTAAATCTGCCCATCAGCATCACTAGTGCTTCTAAATTCATATATTTCCACATTTTCTGTTTTTATTCTCTCTCTTTGAAAGATGAAAGATAGGACCATGGCATTGTTTTCCTCATCAACTGTAAGACTCAACAAGAAACTAAAGTGTAAATCTTAATAACAACTTGTTCACACTGAGGTCTCACTGAATTAGGATTTACACACAAAACAATCACAGCACAGAGGTTTGCACGAGCGGTGAGCGGATTGAGTACAGAAGGGAGTCTAAGCTCAGGAAATGCATGAAGTGTTTTTACAACTCAGACCACAGAGGTCATCCCCAGACCCCGCTGTGCTGTTGCACTGCGCACATAGACTTACCGACTTCTGCTTCTGCTTAGCTGTGGTGAGACGGAAGAGGAAAGAGAAAGAGGTTAAGAAAAGGCATGCATGCTAATAGTGGCGTGCACGCCGAGGGACAAGGACAAATGGTGTAGACAAACAGAAGGGGCGCTGAGTGTAGCCGAGCAGCCATAGGCATTTTAGTCAGAGCCGTGCGGACGGACAGAGAAGGGAGGGCGGGGTAGTCCAGGTAGAGTTTACCTTCTTAAAGAAGGGCATTCGTTTCTCTTTTGCTAGGGGTGACATGACAGTGTTTGGACTGGCTTTAGGGGAGCGCAGGTTGACTGGAAGCTCATTGTCCTCGGGGTCTAAGCCTGTGGCGTCTATGTCAATGGCTACCCACACAGACAGACAAGAGCATCATCACACGAAGGTGAAGACAGGAGGTCACAGGTAACGGGGTATGATTCACATCGACAGTAGCACAGAATGTAGATACTACACAGAAAGTAAACGAAACGTGAAATTACAGTTATGGCAGAAAAGTCTGTTTTACTAAGGAATGAGTGCATCTTACCTCCCGCTGGATTTCAGTGATTAAATGTTGATTTACTAAACAATCTATTAAATACAAAGTTGGAGTTTTAACTATCAAGCTACTTACCAGACGAAGGAGGAGTAGATTTCCGTGAGTTAGGAACAACTTCACCTAAACTAGACGATGAGTTTGCTCCCAATTTACTGAAACAATCAAAAAGGTTTTTGTCATAATGTCAAAAAAAACTGAACAAGTGTGTATTAATAAAAAATAATCTCAAAGCCAAGGGAAAGGATTTCGGTGCAGAGAAGTCTGTTTACCTGGAGTGGAACTTGCCCTGCTTGGCTCTCTGCTCCTGGAGGATACGAGTGTTTTCAAGCTTCACTGGACTGGGGATGAAACCGATCTCACAGCCTTCTTTCACCAGGCGTCCTATCCACCAGTCATTGTTGTACTTCTACATACAGAAAAATTCAGGACAGTCATTCTCAAGTATCCTTCCTTTTCTGCTGTCTCTCGTCTTTATTTCCACACGGCATAACCGTACTGAATGCCACCTCTAGCTGCAAAGTTAGACGCTCACCTCTTTGACATGGAGGAAGTCTTTAGCCTCAAAGGAGACGGCCATGCCTGGCACAGGTACATCATCATCGTGACTTGGGCTGTAGCTGACATTTGTGCGAACGGCAAATGCAACTGGTTTGGTCTAGCAGAAGGAACAAAGAAAGGAAATAAAAGAGTCAGATTTTAAAAAAGGTAAATCACTTTCAAAAAGCAATTTCATCTTAACTGCAAGAAATAAAGCACAAATACTAACACGAGTGGGGAGACAGTTTCTAAAATTTTATATTTTAATATTTTTTTTGCACTACTGCCGAGCTGTGATCCTCATCTTTGTGCTAGGTGTAAAAATAACCCTGGGTAAGCGATATCAGCAGCCTCTGACGCATCCAGGCTTAGTTTAGCCTTTTCTTCACAAATGATCTGCCTGCTGCACTGTCTCTCTGCTACATGCTAAAACATGTACATGTTACAAGTTAAAATGATGCAACACGTTAGCATCTGCAGCACCAGTAGTAAAAGTTGACTTACTGCACTCACAAGTAGCAAAATCAGCACTTGTGTAAATGGTACATAAATCAATCCAGCACTCTTTACAAAGGCGGAATCAATACTGACCTCCTTATACGATCACTGTTAACCTTCCACTTCATGACAAAAAGTCATTGAGATAATGCATAAAGCTAATAAAATGTTTCCAGGCAGGGACATAACAACGTAGCACTGCTGACTGTCCACACGCTGCATGAAATGGCACTAATGTATCTGCACAGTTCAATAAAACCTCCTCTGCCCAGTGACATTACATTTCTACAAAGGATTAAGGATAACATCATATGCTCACATACAAACACTAAACTAGTTTCTGGATTTGTTTTGAAAGCCCAGAATATCCACTTAAGACACATATCCCTTTAAGAATTACATAAAATGCTTTCGGACATAATCTTGGAGCCAGTCTGGCGGCAGTAGCCTCAACAGTTGGCAACACGGTCATGCCCTCGACCAGATTACATTTGCTCTGCCTTTGACAGAGTGACAAGCATGACAGAAGTCAACTGAAAAGCCAAAATAAATGCACAGGGATGTAACTTAGAGTAATCTCCCAGCCCAGACTCACAAGCTAAACATTTACCTGCAGGTGAAAGGGAGCAAGATGAGACAGAGGGTGTGCAATATTTAGCTGGAAGCCAAACTGAGCCCACTAGGTCAGAGAGGCAGATGAGTTGGACTTCATACAGATTCTTAAAAATGCCTTTAAAGTGCACAAAAATCTAGCCTGCAATAGCTGGTTTTACAATCTGATTTACTCTTAGCAACCCAAAAACAAAGCGCACTAACGCACTGAGATATATTCCACTACATTTTGATTTATGCATTAAAAAGCGTACAAAAAAAGAAAAAGACATTTATCTATATTACCATTGTGTATAGCATAAAACTGATTTATAATAAATAGGAGTAGATCTATGCTATCTTTTAAAGCTGTATTATCAGATTTTATTGTCATGGGGGAAGATGAACCCAACAACTTGAAACTTTTCAGTTGTTGATGGATTGTTTACATGTTAACATTAGTACTAAAGACAGTTTGTTTTTGTGTTTTTTTTGTTCAATGTTTTCTTTCAACTCTGTCTTGGGCTCCACCATTGACAATTCAACTAATAAATGCTTTACTACATACATTTGCTAGTTGCTAATTTCATCTCTCTCTCTTTTTTTTTTTTTACAGCTTTGTGGTTTTCAGGCCTTCAGCTTTATTGTTCTGATTCAATTTCACTGCTCTTGGAGGGACGTTTTCTGTTGCTGTAGACAGTTTTTTCCCCCAGTTAAAGGGCTACCATCTCAGCAAAAAAACACAGTGAGCTCTGTAGGGAGACCAAAAGCAGATGACCGAGAGCACTTTCATGACTCCAAATGAATGATAATGTGACTTTATATGTGGTGACAATATTGCTAACAAGTGCCTTGTATAAACTTTAAAAAGTGAAGTCTGTCATTATTGTGTTCATAACCAGTGGCCAAAAACGTTTATTCCAAGTTTCAAGACAATCAGATGAATGCCTCAGAGAAATACAACTAGTGTGAAATCACAATAAACTATGAATGATTATATAAATAATACATTAGTGAAATCCTCCTGGGATCATTTTCCACATGCAGGCAGCAATGTAAATACTCTATGGAGTGATGGCTGTAAGCTGGTGTATGTGTGTGTGTGTGTGAGACGTCTCCATTGAGGAGTTTGTCCAATCCAGTGTGTGCACTGCCAGGACCCTTTGAGGACAGAGAGTCCTTGGCGTTTGCATGCAATGAGTCACATGGCTGAATGAAGGTATGAGGTCCATTAGTATACATATGTGTGCTCTCTCAGTTGTCTCCTGGACTGCTGCCTCTTTCCTCCCTCCCAGCTGCTCTGCTTGCTTTTATCCATCATGGCCGGCTGTCAGGTGGAGCTTTCTATAGTCTTAATGACATTTTACAGACCGTAGCAAATACGCACACATATATCTCTTGATGTGCCACTTTGTCTTTCAGGTGACTGTGGCATCTATTCATAATGGCAACTTTAGACTGCTCTACAGTACCTCCTTATTTCCTGAGTGAGCCCATATGGCTCTGTTGCTTCTTATGTAACACAGGTTTTTATTATGGATGCCATACTGCAGTGAGTAAGAGAGAAGGACAGTGGTGGAGGGTTAGGGACAAGGTAAGAATAAAGAGCGGAGTCGGGCAAAATAGAGGACATGGGATAGCAAGATTTAGTGAGAAGGAAAAAAGAGAGAAGAACTGAGAATACGACACAATGCAAGAGAAACCCTGTCTGTAACCGGGAACCCTATGAGGCAGCACTATGGACCACAGCCAATTAACAACCCATGAAGTTGTCACAATATCACATCACCTCATGCATATTTCAGTACCTCCCAGTCCTCTCTGTGCTCATACCAACCTACCCTTGATGTTGCTGATTTGCTTTCTAACATGCCACAGCCTTTCCATTAGCAACATGCAAAGGATCTTGTGCTATAAATTAAGATTCCCACATTGTTTCACCTTGAATGTGGTGGATCAATTTGAAATAAATTCTCCTCCGCTCTGCGTGCCAGCCTTGGGCTGTACTGAGAGCTGGTAAAATGTATTATATATGACATGAAGGAAACCATAACTGTCATTAATCTAGCGTGTGGGAAGATATTTCTATAATTATCAAAGGCTGCTTTGGTGTATACTTGTATATTGACTTGACCATTACAGCTGCCAGTCCTATTATGCCTGGAGTTTATAGCTGCAGTGAGATTATGCTTTGTTTTCATAAATCAAGTCTTCATCCACATCGTCAAATTGCTTTTTGCACCCACTGTTGTTATGTTAAAGCTTCTTGAGTGACAGTTTCAAATTTCAAATTTGTATTCATCAAGACCTGTTGCCACAGATTTTCAGTCCAGTTCTTGTGTAATTTGGCATACCTCAGCCTTTTCTCCCTGTTTCCCTTCCTTAAGAATGGCTTCTTGACAGCCACACCTCCACTGAGACCATTTCTGATGAGGTTTCGGTGATCAGTAGATGGATCAAGTGAAGGGCCAGATGCATGTCTCAGGTCCTGTGTCAGATCTTTACTGGATTTCTTTTCCTTTTTCTTAAGGACATGACTTTCAGATAGTGTTCATCTGCTGTTAGTTTTAGACTTGCCACTTCTTCTTTTGCCCTCCACTTGCACACCATGCAGAGATTTGACAAGTTTTTGGCTAAGGTGTGAATCACCTTGTTGGTGGGGAAACACTATTTTATGCCTGTGAAATTGTGATACTTTTGGCCTTTCAAGATTCAGCTAAAGAAATGAGGACAAAATATGTGTTTTCTGCGGCATGCTGCTAGTAACAAAGTGCCTAAAGATACAATTTAAAATTAGTTCTTTGTTAAAATGTCAAGCACTGGTTCATTCCTTGAGTTAGGTGAATTTTCCTCTGAAAATGGTTATGCTGAAAATGAGTAAAAAGCAGCCAATGTCCAAAGAAAAACCAGAAAGCCCGGAGAACTATTCCTCAAGACCATTTTTAAAAATGACAAGAAAGTCTGAATATAAAGAAATGAAGGGCGGCTTTAGACAGTCCTGTAGTTCACAATATTTCCATCAAAAGTAGCTATACATATGGTTCTACCCTGTATTTGTAAGTAATGCAACAATTTAATACTGCAAAAAAAAAAAAAAAAAAAAAAAAAAAAAACAAAAAAAAAAAAAAAAAA
>VUQK01005254.1:60184-82032 GCA_015106715.1 Bujurquina vittata | reverse complement strand
GACAATGATCCTAAAAACACCAGCAAGTCCACCACTGAATGGCTGAAGAAAAACAAAATGAAGACTTTGGAGTGGCCTAGCCAAAGTCCTGACCTGAATCCTATTGAGATGTTGTGGTATGACCTTAAAAAGGGTGTTCATGCTCCAAAACCCTCTAATGTAACTGAATTAGGACAATTCTGCAAAGATGAGTGGGCCAAAATTCCTCCAGAACGCTGTAAAAGCCTCATTGCAAGTTATCGCAAACGCTTGGTTGCAGTTGTTGCTGCTAAGGGTGGTCCAACCCGTTATTAGGTTTAGGGGGCAATCACTTTTTCACACAGGGCCATGGTGGTTTGGATTTTTTTTTCACCTTTACTAATCAACACCTTCATTTACAACTTGCATTTTGTGTTTACTTGTGTTGTCCTTGACTATTGTTTAAATTGGTTTGATGTTCCGCAACACTTAAGTGTGACAAACATGCAAAAAAAACAGGAAATGAGGAAGGGGGCAAACACTTTTTCACACCACTGTATATCACTTTTATCTAACATTAACACACACGGTCACACTCCAATGGATACACTGGAGTCAATTCAGGGTTCAGTAGCTTGCCCAAGGATCATTTGACACATTGACAGTAGGAGTCAGAGATTAATCCATCAAACTAATTGGAAGACAACTCTATCACCTGAGCCACAGCCGCCCCCGATGTGTAAAGCACAAGACTTGTGAGGGCTCTCGTATATAACTCACATCATTTTCAAAATATAATTCCCACAAACATTACAAAAAGTGGACATCAATACCATGACATGGCCCTTTTGGGTTTTACTTTTAAATTCAATATGCACAAATAAGTAAGTGATCCCATGAACTCAGCAAAAGTGTTCACAGAGGTCAACCCAGAAAGCTGTTGTCCAATAGACTTCTATAGGACCAAAAGACTTTATGTAACCACAGCTATCGTCCATATGTTGTTCTTCAGACAGAATGGAAGTTTAATGCACTGCTTCGTTTATGTTTTATGCTCTCTCTGATAACTCCAAAACCAAACCCAATTCCTAAAAAACTCAAAAGGGGCTCATAAATCTGAAAACATGTGCACGGTTAGACACCACACACATATATGAAAATGTTCTTTATGAAACAAGAGTTTTTTTTGTTTGTTTGTTTTTCTTAAGCTTTGTTACCTTGTCTGGGTCCAAAGCAAAGTCGGAATCCAGGAGCTCCCCAGCGTCATCATCGGGGTCTCCTTCATAGATCTTATAGGCAGGGTTCCCAATCTCAACATTCATGGCTCCATTAGTCATTCTGTGGTGCTGGAAGCCCTTGGCACTGCACAAAAACAGATAAACAATTATCTTAGAAGCAGATTCAGACCCCTTTTTTTTTTTTTTAGATGAAGTGCTAATCTGGGGAGAAACACTAAATAAAACAAGTTACAGTGGCTAAAAAGCTGTCATAACTTATCATAAACCAGACTCAACACTGGCTATTACAGTCAACACGAACAAGACAACACTGATTAAAGGTTTTCAAATGAGCTTTTGTGCCAAAAGGCCATTTGATCAAACCTATGGAATATACTGCAGCATGTCCATCGTGGAGAATGCTGGATTACATTGCAAATATTCGGCTGTTTGCAAGCATTTAAACATTTTTCATAGATGCACAGTTATACATTTTACTCTGCAAGCACATTGCCTAAGCCTAACATTTACTAATGTAGACAAAGAAATGTATGGAGACATCAGGAGGACATAAGTTCAACTATTCGTGCACAACCAAAGATATTCCAGAGTCAGGAGGTTCCTGTGTTATTGGGTCCGAAACCCCATGAAAGCCAAACAGAAGATGGCAAGCAAGGATAATGGAAAGATTTCTGCACTGAACAACATACTGGACAAACTGACAAAAAGCATAGCAAAGGTAGTCTGACTATATTTTGGGGAAGGGAAAGGAGAGGAATTGTGGGTCAACAGGTGAATTATGTAACCCTATAAAGTTACCGCGAGCACTGAGAACGAGATTTGCCCGGGCATAGAGACCTGGGAGACAGGGAAATAGATGGTTATCAAAAGGTAAGAGAGAAAGAAAAGCTAGAAAGATGTGAGGACCAGATGACAAATGGAGTCTGAATTTAAAAAGAAGAAAGCGTCCCAAACGAGGACTCACCCGCGCATTCTCCGCTTGTACCACAAGATGGCACCAACCACCAGCAGTGCCAGCAACAGCAGCAGAAGCACTGGGATGACGATGGACGCGGTACCTGTGAATGAACAAATAACGATAAGCAAATAGGTCCAAAGTGCATGTTTTATGAACAAACTTTGACCGTCAGCAACTGTCTGACTTACTGCCGCTGGAAGAAGGCGACTCTATAGGAGTAGCTGCAACTTCACATCTGTATCCCCTCCATCCAACAGGACACCTAAGTGCAGAGTTACACAGTGGATGTGCGTGAAAGTTTGCTAGTAGAGACATAAAAAAAAGAAATTTATATACGACTATTGGGATCTTACGTGCACTGAGGCAGCAGTGTGCGATTGTCTACTGAACACTGTCCATGTGTGCAGTAGTTTAAACAGGAATAGCAGCTGGGTTGGATCTGACCATTAGGACAGCTACAAACACAAAAAAACATTTTAATATTAGAGCACATAATGCAGCATAATAATTCTCGTGGTTTTAGAATGATGTATTCCATGCTGTGCACTTTTAGGAAGCACAAACTGTAGCTTGGCGGGTGACTTTGCCCTTTGGGTATTTCAAATACTCAATGGGCAAAGAAGCAGTTCAAAATAAAAGTCAATAAATATTTACAAATCCAAGTCTAATTGATTTTATGCAGAGACCACCTCCCACAGGATGCTTACCTGCAGGAAACCTCCCCTGAGGGAGACGTCAAACATTTGCCTGTTCCGCAGAACTGACATTTGTCCAGCTCACACTGGTACCCGATGTACTCGGTGGGGCACAGACAAAGTTTGGTGCCGTTGGAGGTTTGCAAGCAAGTTCCACCATTCTCGCAGAAGCCTTCACATTTACCTTAAGACAGTAAGGAGAAAAGAGTCACATTTTTCCCATGTGCCAGGTTCTAATGGGAGATTTTTGATCACACTGTAGAACACTGCTCTGTGAAAAGTTGGCATGACCTTTGTTCAAAGGTTTACAAAGCACCAGCTTTGTTTTATGCTTTTTTTTGCATGGAATATAAAAGGTAGTTCAGAATCCATACAGACAGTACAACAGAAACAATATAAATACATCCTCGTGTGCAGTTACTTACTGTACTGACACCGGTCTCCCAGGTACTCTGGCAGGCAACTACACGTTGGCTGGTTGCCCATGCTGACCGAGCAGTTGCCGTCATTCAGGCAGTAGTCCTGACAAGTGTGCAGGTTGCAGTTGGGCCCTGTGAAGCCTTTAGGGCATCTGCAAGTTGGCAAACCTAGAATACACAATTAAAACTGGATGTTACTGCTAAATTAAATTTTAAAAGTAATTCAGTTTTATTTAACATTCAATAATTGCACATTCAATAATTGCTGACTGGGTTCCTGCTTGATTTTCTTTAACTAGAAACTACACTGGCTCTTGCACATGAAACAACAAATGAAGCACCAGCGAGGTTTGGAAATATGTGGAATTCCCCTGCTTCATGCCTTCGCTACTGCAGCCTGTAATTGCTGTCATTAATGAGTAGTCAAGAATACTCTCAGACATCAAAAGGATGGAAATTTTTCTCTAACGATTTAAACAATAGGGGGAAAAAATCTTTATTTCCTGTGATCAAAAGCCTTGGCACGTCAATTTTGACTTTATTAGCATACTAATATTTGCTAATCATCAGTAAACAGAAGGTACAGATGAGGCTGACAAGAATGTCATGCCTGTGCTTGATCACCAGCCAATGCACAGGATCAATTTTGGCCTGAAGAAGGATAATTTCAAAGGATCAGTTTATTAAGGACTGGTGGAAATTTTATGGCAATCACTTCAATAGTTTGGTCAAATTCACAGTAGCGCTAGCAAAAGAGCCTGAGGACGAGAGTTGATGTAAGCTGGAGCTTTCATTACAAAGGATGATCAAACAGGTAAGGGTCTTTAACTTACAGTATAACGCACATTGAGGTGACATTGACTGTGATCTGCCTTTATATAAATAAACCTGAATTAAATTGATTAAAATGGATGGATGGATTAACTGAACTGAATCTCTTACCAGTATGAGAAGCAGTGCAGGTGCCTCCATTCTTACAGTAGTCCCTGCATTGGTTGATTTCACATCTCTCTCCTATGTAGCTGGGCTGGCATCGGCACTTGGCCACCTGACGGCCATTGAGGAAGCAACTCCCACCGTTCTGACACTGAATATTGCACGGACCTGAGGGCGGAGCTGTTAAAAGGAGACAGCATTTTGAATTTAGCGCCTAGATGTCAACCTTGCTAGAGTGGAAACTATTTGTTTATGCAGTCTACATACAGAACGGTGACTGGGTGGGATTTGGCCTCTCCACACACGTGCCATTGTCTGCAATGTAGTTGTTAGGGCAGGTGCACACTGGCCCACTGGGGCTGAGCAGACACAGCCACTCACACTTCTTCCTGTCACATGGGTTAGTCACTGGTGCAGAGAGAAGCAAAACAAACAGTGAGAAAATCTGAAAACTCGTCTGAAAATTTGATAACTAGTCTGCAGGAAACATTTTCTGCAGACTAGGTGTGAAGAAAAATCCTCGGTCAACTCAACACATAGTACATTTGATACTCACTCTCTGGCTGCTTATAACGGTGATACAGGACTATGTCTGTAGCATGGTTGATGCCTGTAGTGAGATTTTCCATAGGGCCTTTGCCAAACTTGTTGACCCGGAAGACAAAGTTGTTTATATATGTGACCCCATAAATGTAGTCCTCAAAGATATCGATGCTGAATGGATGGAGCAAACCTAAGGGAAAAAAATGCAAAGTACGTATGGGCAATGTGTTAATGTCACATTGGTAAACTTCCATGTAATTTGTTAATTTGCAGAATAAACTCAACTGTTTTTGATCCCGGAGACGGCAACGACTGGGTCAGAGCCATCCAGACGGACGCTGCCAATAACCGAGAGTTTAGCATCTGCCCAGTAAAGACGCTCATTGAAGTAGTCTACTGCTAAACCTGCAGAGGCAGAATTAAAAAGCCTTAATGAAAACGTAAAACTATATAGATCAAATGATTATGCATATCTGAATTAGAAGAAATCAGTACTTACCTGTGGGCCACTGGATGTTCTCATGGACGAGAGTTTGTCTTAGAGTGCCATCCATGGCAGCTGTCTCAATTTTAGGGTGGTTCCCCCAGTCTGCCCAATACATGGTGCTAATGAAAAGTATAAGTCAGAACACATGTGTACAAAATATATCACCACAGAAAAAGCCTTAAAAGAATGATCCATTTACCCTCTCTGTGGATTCACTACAATGGCATAAGGCTCGTCTATCATGCCAGAGATGATTGTCTTGCAATACTGGCCTGACATCTGAGCCACTTCAATTACATCTCGGCCCGAGTCCGTCCAGTACAGGTTACTGGCCACCCAGTCCACAGCTATACCGCGGGGCATCTTCAGCTCTTTGATCTAGATAAAAGCAGAAAGTTCAGATGTTTTGAGTGATATGCAATGGAGATATAAGCAATGGAGAGTTTGCGTTATCTGACCAGCATTACCTGCAGGTTGGTGATCCTGGAAGACGTTGAGGACGATCCTGGAAGCTCATAGGAGGAGATGCGGCCCGTGTGCCAGTTGGTCCAGAAGATGCGGTTGGTCTTGATGTGCAGGTCCATCGCATCGATACGCACACTGGCATCCCCCTGAAAGGTCTGCTCATAGCGCCAGTTGGGCATGCCAGGGTTCAGGCTCCGGATTTCATTGTCGTCAGCTATGTATAGGATCTGTCGACTGCTGTTCATGTCTGGAAAGGAAAGAGGGAAAAAATAAGTTGCAGTCACACCCACCTTGAAATTATTATGAGACTTGGAAAAAATCTCAAGCAATAAGCAGCGTATTTACTGTCAGCCTTGCAGGTGTCATTTATCCTGGTAAAGTACTTGTGGCAGCTGCATTTGTAGGAGCCTTTGGTGTTGTTGCAGATGTGGGAACACACTCCAAATTGTAAACACTCGTTCTTATCTTAAAAATATGAGCCAAAGGGGGGAAAAATCATATTAAATTAAATCTTAACCTCTATATCGTTAACATTTCAAGTGAATTGTTTGTCATAATGTGCTTTCTGCATGTGTACCTCCACAGGTGTGATGACCTATTTTCTGGAAGCCTGGTTTACAGGAACAGAACGAGTCTGTTCCATTGGTGATACAGTGGGCCTCATCTCCATCACCACACTGAGTCCTGTTACTCCGACAGTCATTTAGCTTTGTGTCTACAAGACAAAGACGAGTGAACAATGAGCGAGTGCATTTAAAAATGAAACATGTCAGACCTCATTTCCATGGTCAGTTACACACAAGTAAGTGAAGATCTACCTGTTTTGCAGTTGATCTCATCAGAGCCATAGTCTTCACAATCATTAAAGAAGTTACAGCGCAGATTGGAGCTGATGCACCTGCCATTGGAGCACAGGAACTCATCCTTCTCACATGTGGGAACAGTCCGAGGAGTCTCTGTTGACACATACACAGACATAAGTCAGCATCTCCTTAATAAAAGTTAAAAAAGTAGGAGATTTTATAAACTGAACATCCTCCTAACTTACGGCAGTTCAGCTCATCGCTGTTATCGCCACAATTATTAATGCCGTCACACCTCCTTGACACTTGCAGACACACGCGGTCATTTTGGCAGCGGAATGCTCTTGTAGGCGGACACTGGAACTTCCCTAAGAGTCGAACGGAGAGAGGAGACAAGGACAGGTCAGAGGAAACGAAATGGGTCAGAAGAAAAGATTAAATCCAAAGAGGCACTCAATACGACTGTGAGCCGCAAAGTTGCAGCACTCACTGCATTCTTCAGGGTTCTCATCAGAGTTGTCCCCACAGTCATCCTCTCCATCACACTTCCAGGCGAGGGGCTTGCACAGAGTGTTGTTACACTGGAACTCATCCAGAGGACAGTGACGTCCAGCTGCAGGAAGTAAAAGAGGTTTTTACTACTGGTGTGCTTAATCAATGCCTGATACAACTTTCTGTCCCAGCAAAAGTCAAATGCGTGCTAATTATTTTCTTAATGTTGGGACATCAAACATTATACACCGAAAAAACATGCTTACCAGCACTGCCGCAGTTCTCCTCATCGCTGCCGTCCATGCAGTCTGGATCGGCGTCACACCGCCAGCGGATTGGAATACAGTGTCCGTTCTTACACGGGAACTGGTCATGGTCACACTTCAGATCACAGCCATGCTAAAGAAACAGCATAACCCACAGACAATGGAATATTAGCTTTAATACTTACAAACAAATGCACAAAATGCATTTTTCAAATAACTCCAACAAATCCAACCTCATCAGATCCATCCGCACAGTCATGATCTCCATCGCACTTCCACCTCCCGGCAATGCAACGGCCGTTAGTGCAGGCAAACTCGCTTTCTGAACATTTTCGAGGCACTACAGAAAAAGACAAAGTTCGTGTCACTGATAACACCGGTACAGATGAGGCGAGCTACGGCCGTTTTACCCTTTAGCACAAGACAAAGAGTGTAACACTTACAAGGATGACTGCAGACACTGCAGGTAATATGAGAGAGTGAAAGGAGCTGTTTTATTACAATTTAGTTTTAATATAACTGGTTTGAGTTTAGTGTTTTGTGTGCATTCCTGTTGGTTATATTTGTTGCAATAGCCAATTAATACTGAAGATGAAGTCTGTGTAGAGCTCAGCTTGCAGACTCTCACATGTCAGAGGGACAGTGAATGAAGACAGTATTTAATGATAGACACAGAAGAGGGGACACTCAATATGGGAGCGGTTATCTTATGGAGATGGAGTGACTTACCTCTGGCTCATGCCAACCGGACAGTATGAAATGAAACAAATATCAGATGAGAAATGAGCAATGAATTAGCACCAAACAAGTGCTGTAGCGGTTAAAGAGTTAAGAGGCGCAAAGTGACTATGTTATCAGCGAAAAAGATGTGGGCCATGAGTGTGACAGTGGACAAGGTAATATGACATATGGAGACATTGCTTCCAAGCTCAAAGTGACACTTACTGCAGTTGTCTTCATCAGAATTGTCCCCACAGTCATTGTCATAGTCACACTGCCAGCGGCCTGGCACACAGCGGTTGTTCTTACATCTGAACTGGTATGGCTCACATGTCCTCTCGGCTGTCCAAATCACAAAATTATTATTGCCAATAAAATCAAAACGGAGAAAAAAAAATGGATGTTTTTAACTAAAAAGGAAAGTCATTTACCACACTCCTCTTTTGGTTCATCCGATGCATCACCACAGTCGTCCTCGCCGTCACACTTCCAGCGAGCAGGAATACAGCGCCCAGAGTCTTTACATCGGAACTCGTCCACGCCACAGGTCATCTGGGCTGGAGAGGGAAATGTTTGGGGGTAGGTAAGCTTAAAGCCAATTAGGACGCCTCAGAATAAATAACAGGCAGAATAAAACCGAAGTCCTACTGCAGTTGGCGGGCTCATCCGATCCGTCCACACAGTCATTGTCACGGTCACACACCCAGACACGAGGTATGCAGCGTTTGGTGATGGCACACTGGAACTGGGTGGGTGCGCATGTGACCTCAGCTATAGGGTGGGGGGGAATACCAGATTTATAGTTACAGTGGACTGAAACAGAGAAAAAAAATTAAACCGAAAAAGTAGGGCTACTCACGGCAGTCCTTCTCATCCTCGCCTTCCCCACAGTTGTCCTGGCCGTTACAGCGGAAGATGCCTGGAATGCAGCGGCTTGGGTGGGAACATTTGAACTGGCTCGGCAGGCAAACATGAATGTCTGCAGTGCGGTAAGAAAAGCGGACAAACCAAGTAAGACATTTAAAGTTAATGAGTAATGAATAGTGAGGCAATATGATGTAACATATAAGAAAAACATGAAATTTGTTCTGTCAAGGTCTTCATGAGCCCTGTTTTTTTTCTGTGGTAACTTTAGTTTTGGGCACTGCTCTTATTTTTCTCTGCCTTTTCCTTTTTGGTGGTTACTGTTTTTTTCCTGTTCTTTGTCCTTTTTTTCCAGTTTATTTCTTGTTAAATTTTGAAGGTTAGTTCCTCATGTACCTCCATGTATGTTTACTTCCCTCCTTTGTTCCTCCTATTTCTTGACTTGATGGAGTTCACCTGCGCCCCGCGTGTATAAAGTCTGAGTCTATCGGATCATCACATCATCTCAGCTCCCTTGTGTTCCCGAGTTTCTCTAGTTTTTTCTCACTCCTGCTGTTTTTTCGATTTAGACTCTTGCTGCTCTATGTTATCCATAAGTTAACACAAGTTATCAAACTTTTTTTTTTTTAATCAGTTTTCCCATGCAGCTGTCAGTGTCTGCTGTGTCTGCATACTGGATTCCTCTTGTGAAAATTTCAACAACCAAAAAAAAAAAACCCACTGACAATTTTGTAAATTATTAAATGTAAATTAAAAAAAAAGAGACATACCACAGTTGGCCTCATCTGAATTGTCCTGGCAGTCATTGTCTCCATCACAGATGTATGCAGGGTTGGTGCAGATGCCTGTGCCACACTGAAACTGCCCCGGCCTGCATTTGAACTCAGCTGTCATGGAAGAAGAAGTCACACTGTGTTTTAAGATCACACTGACTAATATTTCACTGGGGAATTGTGGGCTGAAGTAAGATCAAAATGTATATTGCATGCGCCATACTAAATGTCATACTTGGTCACCTCCTAATTATCCTCCACAAACACTTACGGCAGTCTGCTGGCTCATCCGAGCGGTCCCCACAGTCATCTTCTGTGTCACATTTCCACCAGAAAGGAATGCATTTGTCATTCTTGCACACAAACTGCAACAGGAAGAGAAGTAAATCAAAGTGATGATAGGGCATTATGTCAGGGCTTCACTGCCTCATTGTCATTGGCAAAACCATAAGCTAGGTACTGTATCACCGGGCAGCCAGCCAGCTGTCAATAAGCAATCACCAGGCATAACTAGTTTATCAAACAAGCCACAGCAGGGCGAGATATGAAAAGCTACTTATCAACTGTGGTCAATCTGTCATTTTTCCATTAATAATGTTTACATCATTACCTGGCTGGCTGTGCAGTTGGACATGCAAGTGCGCTGATCATTTGCAAGATAGAAGTTGGTAGGACAGGCACACTTATAACCTCCACCAGGAGAAAGGAGGCAGAGATTACTGCAGCCACCATTGTTTGTCTGACACGGGTGGTTGAGCACTGGAAAAGACAGAAAAGAGAGAAATGTTTTCAACACCTGCTTCACTGACTTTATTTTATTTTTATTTATTTATTTTTTTAGACCAACCCTGAGGTTTTATATCTGGATCAATGTAGAGAATATAATTTAAATACACTGAAAATAACTCATTACACAACTCAACACAATCCATATTGAAATGTTATTTAATAATCCCAACAGTTTGTGTACGAAGACCTTAAAATTGTTCAACAGGCCACATTTATTTCTACATGCTTTGTCTCGTACCCTCGGGTTGGCGGTAGGGATGGTAAATGTGGATGTCCATAGGTCGGTGCAGGGTGCTGATCAGGGTAGTCTTGTTGGTACCCAGAGACTTATGAGCTCTGTTGATGGACTTTGTTTCCCAGTCTGTCCAGTAGATGTATTCCTCAAACAGTGTCATGGCAAATATGTGAGGGATGTCTTGGCTGAGAACTGTGCAGGTACACAAATAATAAAATCAATCACACGCGCGCTCTATACCTATCTATCTATCTATCTATCTATCTATCTATCTATATATATATATATGAATGAAAAGAATCAGTCATTCTGAATGTTTCCCACTGGTGCCCCCAGTAACATTTCAGGACTTTCTAAAGCAATCGGTGCACCTTCAACAGTCTTCAACAATAAGCAGGTTACTTGGTGGAAAAGCATTAAAACGACATACAATAGAGCCTTATCAAATATATCCAGGGTGGGGTGCAGACATACAATGGCTCCACTATATCTGTGTGTTATTAAATGAGTTCTACACCTCATTAGGCTTTACACTAATTGCCACTTTCCCTGCTCTCATATAATATATTTCATGTTTGCTCTTAGAGTTATGGGAAGAGACCACAGCAATTCAAATGCATCATATTTTGACAAATTTCCAAATGCTGCATGCAAAGCATGCACATGTGGCACAAGTCTTAAAGGATATTGGACTTTAAACAACTAACACTGCTAAGATGTCGTAGCCGTTTTACAGCATGGGTTGAGCTGAGGTATTGATCAGATTAATTAATTGCCCTTTGGTTCCATCCTTATCTAAATTCAAACAGGCCAAGTCTTGTTGCGCAAATACAAAAAAAGGACACACTGGTATTTTAGGGCGTGTGTGTATCCAAGGATTGGTTAATAATAATTCACAGGACACATGAAAGGTAGAACACCAAGCCAAAAGAAGACGCTGACATTTTATGATGAATTGCCCGTGTCATTTTGTACAAACAGTGGTTTTCCCTCGAGAATGCTTCAGTTAGCATTGTTTTCTTGTTTGAATGTCATAATGGGTAGAAAACCTTCACAACGCTAAATACTCTGCAGGAAGATTATTCTGCAGATTGTATACTATCCCACAATTTTACATTATGGATATGCTTAAAGGAAAATGGGATGCAATAGCTATCTATATGTTTTGAGCAGTGCTTATCAAATGTGGGAAGTTCCAATGGAGATTTCCACTGCGTTCTAGAATTCCTGCAATGCTGAGCTGCCTGAAAATTTCAACTATTGTGGTACACACGTTAAACAATTGAGCACTAAGCAGATGTCATACATGCTATAGAGGCCTCTCTTACCCGAACAATTTCTCCTATTCACGGTTTATGTCTTCTGGGCTTGAGCTGCAGGACTCCAGACCAGAAGACAACCATTTAACCTGCCTGTTCATGCCTGGTGTCTCTCAAGCATTTGTGTGTGTATATACAGAAGAAATTCTCTCAGACAAATTAGACAAGACAATATGGACCTACAAAATTTACTCACAGGAAAAAAAAAAAAGCCTAACCTCTCTTTAATCATCGCAGTGGTCTGGTCATAAACAATTTATCCTGTTAAATGAGCAAGACATAAACCACTTAAAGCTCCTCACTTCCCTGCCACGCTTATTTATAAAGACTAAATCAATAAATATGCAAAATCTGTTTTTCTATTTCAAGTTGCAGCTATGTGACTCTTAATTGCATCCTGCTCTCCTTTTACTGAGTTTCCACATAATTAGACCTTTGACACAAAAGTCATAAAAGATAATAAAAATAGTTTGACTCTCACATACTGTACAGTACCGTACAAAAGTCTTGAACCACCCTTTATTTCTTTGCATTTTGCTGGGAAAATGGGAAATGGGTGCAGCAATTTAAATTGAAACATGAGCAAACATGCGTAGAAATATAATATACAAAACAAAAAGACAATTTGTATAATGTTCACAAGTTTGAAAGTCAATATTTGGTGTGACCACCTCTATTTTCCAGCACAGCCTGAGCGCTCTTCGGCAGCTTTCTTCTAATTTCTTTTAGTCTTCAGGAATAGTTCTCCAGGCTTCTTGAAGGAAATTCAAAGCTCTACTTTGGATGGTGGCTTCCTTCCCCCCTTTCTGTCTTAAGCTGATCCCACACTGCATCAATAATTTTGAGGTCCAGGATTCAGGGAGGCCAATTCATGACTGATAGTTGTTTCTTTGTATGTTTTTTCCTATCCAGGTATGCTTTTACTGAATTGGAAGTGTGTTTGAGATTATTGTTATGCTGAAAAATTAAGCTGCTGCCAATCAGATGGTTTGCAGATGGTATTGCATGCTGGATCAAAATCAGCTGGTACTCTTCTGCATTTTTAATTCTATCAATTTTGATAAGATCTCCAACACCACTGGCTGAAATGCAGCTCCAAACCACGACAGAGCCTCCACCGTGTTTTACAGATTACTGTAGACACTGTTGTACCTCTCACCCTCCTCCTTTCACGACAATTTAAAACAAAGGTTTCAAATTTGGATTCATCACACCATAAGACCTGTTGCCAGTGAGTTTCAGTCCAGTTCTTGGAGGACATATACATTTGGCTTATTGACACTAGGATTTCTCCAACTTGGACCTGGAGATACCTGGCATGTTGTTACAAATCAGGAAGTCTGGACAGCTGTTTGGCCTTGGTAAGGCTGCTTAAAACGGGAAAGCAGGAAGGGTACAGACTCAAACTCAGACTCAGTGTATCTGGAGCTGGTTCGGCGGGATTAGATCTTGGAGAGGTACCTGTTTCTGCACGGCAAAGGAACAAACCAAGATGATTCGGATGAATTGGATTTTTTTCGTCACAGAGAGGGGCCAGAAAGACTGAAGGCTGTCAACAAATTAATCAGTACAGCCTGTACCAAAACAAGTCGTAGAGTCAGGAATTTGGCTCCCTGGTGGCCTTGGACTGCCGGTTATCTCAATTTTCTCCAGAATGCTTTGTAAACAGATGCTCCATGCCCCTACTGTCCTGTCTTCTTCTGATCCGTGTTGGACTGATCTCCCTTGACCTAGCTGCTGATGAACATGCCACCTCTTATCAGAACTGTTAGCTGAGGATGGGAGTTTGAGTCAGCCCACAATAGCCCGTCTTTCCCATCTTTAATAACTTTCTAACAGCCCCCTTCCACTGAGACGATTTCTGATGACGCTTCAGTAAAGAGTAGATGGATCAACTGAAAGTTGATGCATCTCTTACATCCTGTGCCAATTTTTTTAAGTCTGCCACTTCTTCTTTTTTCCCTCTACTTGTCCAGTTTTCTCCTTTTTTTTAACGACACACTGTGCACCATGCTCCGATATGCCAACTGTCTTTGGAAATCCCCTCATTGGTGCAAACATACTATTCTATGCTTGTCAAGCTATGTTATTATTAGCATTTCTTGTAAATTCAACTAAAGCAATCAGATCAAATTATGTGTTTTTGCAGCAGGCTGCTGGTAACAAAGTGCCTGAAGTTACTGTGTACACACAAAACTGGTTTATCTCTTAAGGTGCTGTTTCTTTTTGATGCCTGACTGATTAGGTCAGTAGCTTAACATACATTACAACAAAACAAAAACCCAACACTGCAACACTGCATAGCCAGTGTTTCTTTAAACCAACATAACAACCAAAACGATTGACACCTCACACTTTGAACTGTGATTCAGAAGTCAGGGCATGAGCCACCAGTCAAACTGTTCTTCATGTGTAAAAGGCAATAAAAGAATGTTTGTGTTCACTGTCCTGTTACCTGTGTGTCTGTTCCTGCCATCCAGGCTGGCAAACTCAATGTAGTCCTCCCTGGCATCAGCCCAGTATATACGGTCATTGATGAAGTCTAGGGTTAATCCATTGGGCCAAGTGATCTTATCTTCTACGATGACACTTCTATTGGTGCCATCCATCCCAATTCTCCCAATGTGGGGGTTGTCACCCCAGTCAGACCAGTAAAGGTAACTAACAGTGGAGAAAGAGAGTCTCAGAACTATAGTTGTATATTCAAATCTAAATCACCTCGAGATCAAAATTATGTAAGACGTTAAAAGTTAAAATTATGGAAGCAACAGTGTATGTTTCTCACCCATAGCGTACATCCACAGCCACCGCACGAGGTTCCCTCAGGCCACTGTTGACCAGTACAGTCCGGTAAGCCCCATTAAGTTTTGACACCTCAATGGTGTCTCGGCCTTTGTCACACCAGTACAAGTTTCCACCAACCCAGTCTACTGCCAAACCATCAGGATTACTCAGAGAGGTTCGGTGCAAAACCTGCCAGACGATAAAGTTCCCAAATCAGAAACGCACACAAGAAGTGAACATGATTCAACATGTGTTTCCTGCAAAAATAATCTGGTATTCCACCATAAATATAGCAAAAATCAAATGAAAGGATGTCAGCTGTCCTCACTGACCTCCATGTTGCTGCCGTTCATATGCATGCGTCGAATCATGCTTCCCTGAGTGGTCACATCTGTCCAGTAGATCATATGTTCTGCATAGTGGAAGTCCAGCGCTACTGCATTATTAAGACCCTGAAGAAAAAAAAAATGGGGTAGGGTGAGAATTAGGAGGCATCCAGAAAAAAAGAACATTGAAGGTTTCATCAAACTGGTGACAAATGTCTTACCTGTTTTATAAGAGTGTAGTTGGAACCATCCAGGTTCAGTTTTCTCAGGTAGTAACGGTTGGCAAAGATCAAGTAGGGCTCTTCATCTACACACATACATCAGATAGAAAACATATGCTTTACAAATGCACTTGCTGTGAAGATCCATTGAAACGCATATGGGTGCGCCTTACCAGATGTGGACTTGCAAACAGTGGGGTCATTGGGGCTGAGCTCAAAGCCATCCACGCAGAGACAGTGGAAGCTGCCATGTGTGTTGATACAGCGTTGAGAACAGGGGTAGGTGGTAGTGCACTCATCTACATCCACACATGTCTTCCCATCGCGCTTCAGCTGGAAACCAGGATGACACCTGCACTGAAGGCGCCAAGAGCACAGGAGATAATGTCAGAATCTCACAGCCTACAGATTCAGGCACTTCTCACTTTTAGCCTGGAACAGTTACAAAGGTGTGCCACTATGTGTTACAAAACCTCTCAATCAGCCAGAGACATGTGTTTTACCTGTCACCTACAGCTTTATTCCTGCTCTGTCTCTGAATTTGAAATCCAGTTGCTGCTGTCAAAAGTGCTGCATAAATAGCTACAAATCTCATTTGCAAACTACTCTTCCAACAGAGTACACGGGTAAAGGATAAGCTGACATCTAATGTGTTTATAAAATAAATGGCTTGAACATCATCGTAGCATAAGGCACGGTTAGAACACGTATTCATTACTACTCAGAAGCCTTTTAACTGTCACTTCTGATAAGCACATCTGTGTTTTGAAAGAACACAAACACGCACACGCGCGCTCGCTTGCAAATTCTCCTTCACCATCATGTAGGAATTGGCAGTCTACGAATCCTGAATACACACTGAGGAAGCCACACTTGTGGAAAAGTTTCTGATGGCCAAGTTTCAATACATACAATTCGATTTTGTGCACTCATAATTAGTCAGTTTGCAATCCTTTTGGAATCCCTGCAAGAACAAAATCTTATCATTTTCAAATTAAACTCTGACCACAACCTCACCACCACAGAAGACACAAGAGTTCACACAGAGTTCAATCTGTTCCGAGGCTGGCCTCCTACTTTCAAGAATGAGTGGCAAAACATGTTTTTATCTTGCATAACTGTATGCCTTAAACGAATGGATCCAAATCTATTAAAATCAAGTCCTTTAACTCCTCATTACTGGAATACAGACTGTTTTTCTGTGCTAACTGTGTGCAAAGCTCAGTGGCCATTATTAGTCCATGAAATAATTTGATTAGTTTTTATAATTTTGGAGGGGGCACAGAAAACAATTAAAAAGTGGGAAAACAACAATAATTATACAGCTTACCTTGAAGCCAATCTTTAGGTCATCGCATAGCTGTGTACAGCCACTCAGCTTACTGTTCAGACATTCGTTGATAAAACAGTTGAGTTCATCGGAGCCGTCACCACAGTCGTCATTGCGGTCGCACAGCAGAGTTTCATTCAAACACTTCCCATTACGGCATGTGAAAGCTGACTCATTACACGTCCTCTCTGAAATCACAGACAAATAGCAGGTTATATGAAAGAGGATGCAGCTAAACTTTTATGAACAAAATATTTAACATATGATTCATACTTTATTATGCTGGCAGAGAAATAAAAGACAGACAGAGAGAGAGAGAAAGTAAATACCAGAGTCTGTGCAGCGAGGGTTCTTGGGAGCTTCATCCGAACGATCCTGACAGTCAAACTCTCCATCACACTCCCACTTCTTCTGGTTAAGGCAGCGGCCATTTTCACAGCGAAACTCATCTGCACCGCATGGTGGGTATTCTACGTCAGAATGGATTCATTATTAACATCAGCTTTCAGTCAGTGGTTCAGCAAAAACAACCACAAACCACATTTTTTTTTCAACCAGCGGGGATATATTCTAAACCAACACTTGAGCTTCCAGCATGCAAACCAGCGCACACTCACCACATTCGAGGGATTCATCCGACCCATCTGAACAATCAAAGTCATGATCGCACACAAAGTGCTTGGGGATGCACTGTCTGTTCTGGCACATGAATTCGTTTTCAGAATCACACGTGTTGTTGGTGTACACTGGAAGCAGACGGAAACACTTTTCTTAATGCACGGGGAACTGTTTTATTTCTCTGCACTTTGATTCAGTCTGTCTCAGTAACTGTCTCACTCACTGCAGCCAGCCTTGACACTCTCATCAGCTCCATCAGGACAGTCATTGTCTCCATCACATTTCCAGCGTTGCGGCACACAAATGTGGGAACCTGGACACTGGAAAGCCTCGGGACTGCATGTTTTGGATTCTGTAACAACATCATGTGAAACTTATACAAAGACAAAACATCAGGAATTGTCATGCTCCTTACAGGTTAAGGTAAGGAGAGAAGTCCCTTACTGCATTTGTGGTCCTCGTCTGAACCGTCACCACAATCATCGGAGCCGTCGCACACCCAGTGGCTGGAAATGCAGCGATGGTTCCCACATTCAAACTGGGTTGATGTACAAAATTTGTCTGCAAGAAAGAGTGGAGAGAATTCAGCATTTTTCAACAATTATTTAGCTTACTCTAATAGTAAGCTGTGTTTTTCCCTCTGCAGTGGGAAGCCCAAAGAAAAACAGTTTGGCTTTTTTGGTATGCTTTGTGTGTTTTCAAGATAAAAATAGGGGTATTAGAGGACAGCTTTGCAGAAGACTGACCACAGTGGGTCTCATCGGCCCCGTTCTCACAGTCATTCTCTTTATCACAGGTCCAACTCATAGGAATGCACCGACCGCTGGGGCAAGCGAAGAAGTTGACGGGACATTTAAGCTTCCTTTTATCTGCAACACAACAGAAAAAAAACAACCAAACAAAATGAGAAACCTCTGATGGGTTAACAAAAACTGAAAGTTTATTGGTAGGGAAACAGGGCACCTACCTGGACAGTTTCTCTCATCAGAAAAGTCACCGCAGTCATTGTTCCCGTCACACACCCATGAGGACAGATAACACAGAGTGGTTTTCTCACAGCTTTGAAAAGAGGCTCCTTTAACTCCAAGGCGGAAGAAACGGGAGCAATCGGTGGGTTCTGAGAAAAAAAGAATCTTCAAGAGCTACCCTTAGAATTAAGATTGTTTTACACAACTTGCACTACAGTTGATTTTATATTTTATATTAATATATATTTTTTAACAACTCCACTTGTGAAAAAAGAAGAAATATTGTTGAAAATTAAATGGCAGATTACATACGGCAGTTCATTTCATCGCTCGCGTCCTCGCAGTTGACCACCTGGTCACAGCGGCTGAAGTTGGAGATGCAGCTTCCATCCTTGCACTGGAACTCTCCCACTTTGCAAAGCGTCACTGCAAGGATGTACAGCAGTTTTACAAAGGATAAACTGAGAGAAACAACCTCCACTTAAGTACATTTTATAATTTCTTTCATTTGAAATAAGTAAAATAATATATTATCAAAAGGCAATCACTGATCAGCAAACTCTGTTAATGTTTTAAAAAGGCGAAAAAGACATTTGTCCTTTGTGCAGCTGCTAAAAGCTTAACTTAGAACCAAATTACTTACTGTTGCAGGGCAGTTCATCTGAATGGTCACCACAGTCATCTGTGCCATCACACCAGAACTGGTGACCAATACAGCGGCCGTTCATGCAGCGCCTGTAGCCCCTCTTACAAATTCGATTGGCTGTCAAGAAAAAGCAGTTGAATAGAGTTAGCTCAGATGCAGAGTTTGTTTTTTGTTTTTTTTAACATCTGTCCAAAATCAGCTCATTTTCTGAAATTTAGGATTCATCATCTAATTGCCTTGTGAAAAACTCACCACAATACGACTGCTTCTCATCAGACTTGTCCTTGCAGTGTGCCATCCCGTCACATGTCAGGCTATAGTTAATGCAGTCACCATTTCCGCACTCAAAGTCATCGACGCTTCCACAGGATATATTCAGGGCTGGTGATGCAGAAACATTCAAATTCAGTAACATTTATCCATTCTGACCACGACAACACCTTATGAAGTTTAATCCTTCCTCTTTCTTACAAGAACAAGTGTTGTCTTCGAGAAGCTGCCTGTCTCCGCGGCAGCTGCAGTTGACCCGTCCATCAGATGTAGGCAGACACAGGTCCTGGCAGCCTCCGTTGTTTGATCGGCAAGGAGAAAACTCACCTGAGGAATGTTTAGAGAAGCTCTTTAATCTGTACGTCAAATGGCTGACAAACAGAATATCGGTAAAACAGATCATTTGTCCAGCTTGGCAATATTTAAAGTCTGTGGAGCTTGGCTTTTATTATTACCAAAAATATTCAGTCACCCATACAAATTATTGAATTCATGTGATCCATTCACTTCCATGACCATACATGTATAAAACCAAGCACCTATGCATACAGACTGCTTTTAAAAACATTTGTGAAAGAATGGGTTGCTCTCAGGAGCTCAGCAAATTCCAGCGTGGTACTGTGGTAGGATGCTAACTGTACAACACGTTCAGTTGTGAAATTTCCTCCCTAATAAATATTCCACAGTCAACTGTTAGTGGTATTGTGTGCAGTGGATACGAGTTCTCTGGAGTGACGAATCACACTTCTCGATCTGGCAATCTGAAGGACGAGTATAGGTTTGGTGGTTGCCAGGAGAATGGTACTTGTCTGACTGCATTGTGCCAAGTGCCAAGAGTCAAGTTTGGTGGAGGGGGGAATTATGGTGTGGAGCAGTTTTTCAGGAGTTAAGCTCGGCCCCTTAGTTCCAATGAAAGAAATTGCTAATGCTTCAGCATACAAAGACATTTTTGAAAATCTTATGCTCTCACTTTATGGGAAAAGTTTGGAGATAGCCCCTTCCTATTCCAAGATGACTGTGCACCAGTGCACAAAGCAAGGTCCATAAAGACATGGATGAGCGAGTTTGGTGTGGAAGAACTTAAATGGCCTGCACAGAGTCCTGACCTCAACCAAACAAAACACCTTTGGGATGAATTAGAGCAGAGACTGTGAGCCAGGCCTTTCTCAGTCTAAATTCAATCTGACTTCACAAATGCGCGTCTGGAAGAATAGTCAAAAACTCCCATGAACACACTCCTAAAACCTTGTGGAAAGCCTTTCAAGAAGAGTTGAAGCTGTTATAGCTGCAAAGGGTGAACCAACATCATATGAAACCCTATGGATCAAGAATGGGAAGTCACTCAAGTTCATATGCGTGTGAAGGCAGATCAGTAAATTATTTTGGAAACATTGTATATGACAATAGATATGGTAGCAGCTCTGTGACTACACTTGGGTACAATGGCAAAGTACATTAACAGCCTGGTCACTTGTGCACATGAAGATATACACAGATCGCAAACATGATACTAGCTACCATCCAGCATAAACTGAAAACACGACAGCTGAGATTGATAAGAATTTCATTAGGTTTTATATTTAATCATAAAGTAAATTGGGCAAATGTTGACCTGATAGCAACTTTGTGGGAGGAGGGGAAAAGTGTCAAGTGTGAAAGTCTTGGAGTGATGATACTCACAGCTGTTTGTGTCATTAGCCACAGCAACGATGCCCATTGGTTGCTGAGGGATGTCAGCCCGCAGCACTTTCATGTCCCCTCCCGTGTACTTGTCAGCTCTGAGGACAGCTCTCCTCACCCAGTCAGTCCAGAAGATGTAATCTCCATACACAGCAAGACCAAACGGATGGACGGGCTCGTTCTTCAATAAGACCTGACCCATGAAAAAATTAGGAATCATTTCTCAAACACGAGGTGTAAGTCCATGCGTCTCACAGGGAAAGTAAAAAAGGAAAGGCTGTCTTACGTAACGGCTGCTTCCATCATATTCACAGCGTTCAATCTTGTCCAGCGTGGCGTCAGAGAAGTAGAGTTTCTCAGCACGGTGATCTATGGCCAGGCCATTGGGAGTTTTAATGTCACTGCCGATGATCACGATCACATTGGCTCCATTCAGAGAGGCCCGCATAATGCTCGGAGCCTGCTCATTCCAGTTTGTCCAGAACATGAGACTATATTGGAACAAACAGAGGACAGGAATTAAGAGCAATGGGAGCTCCCAAAATGTCTTGGTACAAAAGTTACACTTGACTAAACTAAAATAAATCAAATGCTTAAGAGAAAGAAAGTAATTGTATTGGACCTGGGCCCTGACTTAGTGCAGAGCAGCAAATTTCAATATTAATGACTCACTCTTGACACTCGTCCAGCACAAAGGCTCTAGGGTGGTCTTCTCCAGACATGGTGACTACGGTGTTGCGGTTGTAGGCCACAGAACGGCTCTGATCCACAGTGTGGCGAGTGATGGTGGAGGTTGTATAACTGGTCCAGTAGAGTGTATCCCAACCACGATGGTATGCCAGGCCCTCAACTGACCCAACATCTGTGATAGAGAGAAAAAACGAGTTTGACTTCTGTTAATCTGTGTTGTTTTTGTGCGCGTGTGTGTGTGCGCGCGTACACGCATGTGTGTGTGTGTGAGAAAGTGTAGTTGTATATTGCTGTTTCTAATGTTACCGCGAGCTGCCAAACTATTTGCCCCCCAAGGGACTTAAAAGATATTTTT
>VUQK01005254.1:33892-51849 GCA_015106715.1 Bujurquina vittata | reverse complement strand
AATAATTTTTTTTTTTTAAAATTTTTTTTTTTTTTTTTTTTACCAGCAGACACCACAGTCTCCACTCCTGTGCCATTGATGAAAGCTCTCTTGATGGTCTGTGTTCGCACATCTGACCAGTAGATGCGATGCTCCACAGCATCATAATCCACCACTGTCACATTGTCTATATCCGGCACGGTGAAGGAGATTATGTAGTTATAGTAGGGGTTGTCGATGTCAACACCTCGGATCTCAATCTGACGAGCGTAAAGAAGGAACTTGCGGGCCTCTGGAAAAGGAAAACAGGCGATGAGAACGATTTTAGAACTGTGTAGTCGAAATGCTTTATTGGGTATTAACACCCTTATTCAACTGCATACATTGTGACAAGAATTAGGTAGGTTTAGGTTTTTACTCGTTATTTTCAGGAGAGATTCGCAGTGGAGGTAACAGATGACTTCCCCTGAACTCAACATGCATATTATTTATCTATATTAGCATAAACAACAACAGGTTTTAAGTACTGAATTTGAAAGTTTGGTCAAACTCAGTAAAATATAAGGGCTTCATTAAAGTTCCCGTGTTAATGGAGAAAGAATCAGGAGCACTAATCCAATCATTTTTACATGTACACGGCTGAGACAGGGACCATTTCTGGAGAAACGCTAAAATACGATGAGAATGAGAGCATGCACAAAAATTCCCACAGCTACCCCTTGAAACCATCATGAAACCCACTCATGAAATCAAACTGAAATGGATGAAGACTTCCCTTCATCTTTTGTGACAATCTTTTATATGAAATTAAATGGAAGTGAAAGTTAAGAAGGCAACATGGAACAAACAGAGGCGATGTAATCAGATCTCGTCATGAAAGATGTCCTGTTCAGCGGCAGAGCTCACCGTAGCAGTCAAAACAATTGTAGGAAAAAAAAAAAAAAAGACACAGAATCTGGCTCTCGCTCTCTGATGAAGTGGATTATATATGACAGCATTTTCTGTATATTCTTCAACAGAGGGTGTTTAAAAGGTAAGAGAAAAAGTATGTGGGTTCTGTGCGCTTGTATGCTTCAAAGCAACGTCTCTGTCCATACCTTTGCAAGTGCGCTTGTCGGGCTGCAGCTTCATGAGGTGAGGGCAGGCGCAGGAGAAGGTCTGGTTAAAGTTGATTAGACACAAGTGGGAGCACAGGGGTTTACCATTAGTACTGGCACATGGATTAGGGGCTGAAAGGAAGGAAAGAAAAACGTTACTTAGGATATTTCTGGAGAGCACGAGAGACACAAAAATGCAGATGAAATGTGTTTTTGTGAGAAATGCAGGGAGCGGGAGCTCACAGTATGCTTTGGAGATTGCAGCAAGTATAAAAACTCTGCATTGTAGTATTAGATGGAGACATGGAAGATTCTGTTTTTATCAGAGGAATAAAACAACCTTTTACTTTTCAAAGTGTGACAGACCTCTCCTTTAACTGGCCTTTTGGGAATTTTAAAGAAAAAGGTTTCTGTGCCTTAAGGAGTCCACAGACTGTGAGATTATAACAATCTTATAAATTCATTCCAAAGTGGGTAGGACACAAAGTTTGATGCATGCAGACTGTACAGTATAATAGCGGGATCCTGTGCTACGATGCACAGCTGCAGTTCCTCGACTATTTGGTCCTGTGCTACTTCCTCTTGACAGGATCACGATAACAGCTGGAAAACTCATTGTACAAACAAGACTTCTTCTGCTACAACTCATCTACACATTCTTCTGTGTTGGAATCCGAAACATTTTGTTTTCCACATTTTACTTCCATCTACTCCCTTTGGTTTACTTTTTGTTTTGTTTAGGTTTTGGTTTTCCCCCCCAAAGTGCAATATAGAGTCGGTCAGCTTGTCATTTCATGCTGCATTCACATTAGTTGTTTTGCTGACAGCAACACTCACACTGTGAGGTAGTCATCCTAAATTTCTGTCAGGATTTTGGCCCAGGCTATCATTAGTCAGGAAACCATTACAAACTGTAAACTCTGAGCTTTTAGGAGCAATAGCATGAAGCAATATCACCACAGTTATTTCACACTGATCATTATTTATCGAGGACAGCCTCAACAGGCACAGTGTGAATTGGGAGGTTGATGGATTTATCCCTGCTCCTCTAATCTGGAAATCAAAGTGTCCTTGAGCAACATACTGAACTCCCCAAGAGCTGCATGTAGCAAACCATAGCAGTATAGAAATGGGTATGTGAACGGGTAAAGGTGGCAAACAGTGTAAAGTGCTTTACCATCTCCATTTACTCCCAGATCTGTCAACCCAGCTTGTTGCCTCATCACTGTCATAGTTATTGGCTGCAACTGTCAATCAACAGTTCTGTGAGAGCTTCTCTTTTCCTGTCACCAATTACAAACCTAGTGCCTCTCTACAGGCCACACACATACACACACACACCCTTGGGATCCCATAACCACTGGCTACTAAACAAGGTGGCAGTTTGACATGACAGAACGCTTGAAAACAGTTCTCACAACCCTTTTGCAATCTCGTCAATCATGTGTGTCTGTGAGATCAGATCAACATATGACATTTAAGTTGCAGGAGGAGAGCTTTATTTCCTACCCAGGTCGTGGGAAATGCCAAACAGTGAGGTGACTTTTTGATCAACAAGGCAGCAGCAGGAGGTGTCCAAATTGCTCCCAGTGTGAGGAGACAACAAGTCTCGCAGCTCTGAAAGGTCAGCTGTCTTTGGGGAATAGGAGCCATGAATAACACGGTGAGCAACGAACTGTGAGCTTGCCACCACTCTCCTTTGAGTTACAGCCCAAAACATTTAGCCATGCTGACAAGCGGGGGTAAATGTGTGACATGGACGCTCTCTCTCTGTGAGCATGTGTTTCTCTGTGAATGTCTGTGCATTTTTATCTGGTGTGCTACATACCCTGGGGTTGTCTTGATGGGTGATAGACTTGCAAGTCAAAGGGTTGCGTGTTGGTGCGCTGGACCACAGTGACGTTGTGTCCTGTCCATTTATTGGCTTTGGCCAGAGTGTTAGTCCTCCAGTCAGTCCAGTAGACCTCGCCTCCATACATGGTGACAGCAAAAGGGTGGGACAAATACTCATGACCCCGCAACACTTCAATCAGCCCCGAGCCATCGTACATTGCTGAGTAGATAGCATCCGACCTTGAGAAACAGCAGAGATGTATAGTGTGTGATTGTGGTAACATATCAGGTTAAATCTGTTCATGTTACTGTTTTATCTGGTCTTTAGATGTAGTTTTATATAAGCAAAGAACAAAAAAATTGGTATATGAGCCAAAAATGAAGAAAACTGAGCAAGTGGGTGATGGAATAAGCAAGTGGGCTGATGCATTGCAATGTGAGCTGTATATTTAGAATCTAGTGGCAGATGCTACCTGGCATCAATCCAGACAATGCGTCTTTCCATGTAGTCCACAGTGAGTCCATTGGGCCACCCACCACTGCCGGTCTCCCTGTGGATGGTGCGTCTGCCTTCGCCACTCATAGATGCTGCCTCAATTCTGGGCAGACTTGCATCCCAGTCTGTCCAAAACAGGATACTGCCAACAGAAATTATCAACGTAAGGAAGGATTTCACAGATGTGTACGACATCACTGAAGGAGAACTAGTTAATAGAAAACACAGTAGGATGAATATACCCATCAAATATCCATCCAATTCTTTTAAGTTGACTTGGAATCCATCCATATATGTTGCTTACCCATCTCGAGGGTCTAGGGCAATGGCCCGGGGATGCTCAACTTCCCCAGCTAACAAGGTGGTTCTCATGGTCCCGTCCAGTTTGGCCACCTCAATCTGGTCCAGATTGCTCTCCACCCAGTAGATGTTTCCTGCTATCCAGTCCACAGCTAGGCCCTCTGGAGTAGCCAGCCCATACTGGATCACCACCTCGAAGCTGGTCAGGGCTGACAGGAAGACAGAAAACGTACGCAGAAAGATACATAAGATACATGTGGAAACTGAGTAGCGAGCTGGAAAAATGACCATTTTATAGCATCTGGGGAGAGAGAGAAAATCTCGAGACATCACATTCATTGCAAAAAAGAAAACAAATATGCTGAAAAGTTTTAAGTAATTTACTCTCACGGAATTCATCTCCAAATGGCAAGTAGAGCTACTCTGACTGTAACTTTATGTAGCACCATCACCCTAACCCCATTACCCCACTTCTAAGAAGACAGGGAAACACACAAGACCTCCCTCGCTTTTTGTCATTTCCCCACAAACAGTTGGCTTTGGTGAGAACTAAGTGGAAAACCACAACCTATGATCACTCTTTGGCTCAGAGTGAATGCACAAGTTTCTTCAAAATGCCTTCCAGTAGTAATTAGAGAGAAAGATATGTCTTTGCAGTTTGCTTAAAGTGGAGTGATAGCAGCCTTTCTGTGTCTACGTGTGGGCCAGGGTTCCTTTATTAAGATGCTGGCACTACCCAGTTTATGCCAACTACTTTGGAGCTGCTGAAATGACCTACTTAAGAAGCAGCAGGAGCTGATCTATGAGCTGGTCACAATGTTCCTGCTCAGGAACCTTGTTTTAATGTTAAACTTGGAGGGCTTGGGAACTGGAACAGCAGTGTGTTGTGCCTCCTACGCTACATCAGTGTTTTGGCTGCAGTCAGGCACAGCAAGTACTGAGACAAATAGGAAGAGACAAAGCCTTCCGTGTGCCCCCATAGTGCTGTGCTGGGAACACAACTTGATTGGCAAACAGACCTGGGTTTCTGGAGCAGAAAAGACTGGCTATGACCTGAGGGATTTATTCAGGGTCACAGACCACCACTGCTAACCATAGCCTCTTTTTAAAAACATTCGGCTCTGACAAATTAGAGCATATTTGCTCAGTGGAAGTTAATTTCCAAGAAATGATTTGCATGATTTGCTTATGCAATCACCACCTTGTAAGATTTATGTTTTGCTTTAACAAAAAGATGAAAAGCTATATATAAACTGAACTGTTCATTCCACCGCCCAAAAAACACAAGCTGTCTCACCTCCATTGTCAGACAGTTTCCCACGATAGATCTTGTCCTCCACAACATCAGTCCAGTAAAGGGTGCTCTGGTTGAGATGGAAATCCAAAGCAATGGTGTTCCTGAGGCCTGGTACAAGCACACTGAACTCTCCTTTGTGAAGGTCAATCCTTCTGATCTCATGGCGATTGGAGAAGATGATGAAAGGCTTAAAGGGATCTGAAGAAGAAATTAAATCCCACTCAGTGTCCTAATAGAGAAAATCGAATTCCAAATTCACAAAAACCCCACGCTCGCCATGGATCAAATCCAGCCACAGCTGTCTACAATTCAACCATCTGCTCCATCTAAGAAAACTGGCAATTTTATTAATGCAATAAATCCTGTATTACTGTAAAGCACAATCAGTATTGCACATCTTCATGACAAAACTCAAACTGAAAAATTTCTTCATGCCAAAAGTTCCTGTTTTGTTTTGGGGTTTTTTACCAGTGCTTTTGCAGCTCTCCATGTCAGCCTCCAGCTCCCAGCCATCGTAGCAGGAGCACTTGACGCTGGCTTTCTCCTGTTCACACTTCTGGCTACATTTGAGATGTTTGGCGCAAAAGCTCTGGATCTGGCAGGTCTTGTTGTCAGCTCCCAGCTCCATGCCCAGGGGACAAGAACACATGAAGCCTTCCCCAGGAATAATGCTGCAGTTGTGACTACAACCCCCATTGTCCACCGAACACAAGTCTGCAGGCCAGGAACACAATGAAAGGGTTGGAGTTTATCCAGGATGGTGTTTTGAATATCAATTTATAAGTAAAATCTTAACATAACACTGAGTTGAAAAATTTTCAAGAATATTTTTACCACACAGTTTCTCATCAGAACCATCTGGACAATCGTCTTTTCCGTCACACAGCTTCTCGGGTGGCAGACAGATGGAGTCGTTTGTGGCGCACATGTGGTGAGACAACTTGCACACCAATGCCTCGCAGTTGTCCTCATCTGAGTTGTCCTCACAGTCACTGTCACCATCGCACACCCAGGCTTTGCTGATGCAGCGAGCTGCAAAGACCACAGCTCAACATTAAGTTTGTCCACCATTCAAAAATGCACTTTATCTTTGTAACTGTGTTGTTTAAACACAGCTTATTCTTAGTCACACCAGTATTTATAGTGACATTCATGGACACCCCCAAAAAAGTACGCTTTCCAAGCTAAGAAAACTAGTACCATCCAGCTTTTACATAATCCTGCTCACTAAATGAAAACCAATGGCAACATTATCCACAAGGGTAAGTAACTAATGATAAGTAAGATTTTCCACTTTCACTTCCTGGTATCACAAAGCATTTAATTACTTTCTTGTGGTACAACCCCTCTCCCCTCCAAATTGCATCTTTAATCCTTACCAGAGTCCCTGCAGCTGAATTTGACTGTGGGGTCACAAGTGTGGGTGACGCCCTCACAGTTGTTTTCATCACTTAGGTCCATGCAGTCTGTATCGCCATCGCAACGCCAGCGCATGGGAATGCACAGGCCGTCCATCCGACACTGAAACTCATCTACATGGCAGCCACCTGGAGGCCGGGTTGCTAGAGAGACAGGAGCAAAACAAGGTGTCATAGTTAGCCAGCAAAAATGATGGTGGGTGCAGAGAAGCAATCAAACACTAACCACTGAAATCACAGCCAGCAGTTACAAAGGTCAATGAACAGATGTTCAAAAAAAATGTGATGAGAAAGAATAGGCAATTGAAATCATTAATTATTGTGTAGGTTTGCAGGGATGCTGGGGTGACAACTTGACTCTGAGCCAACCCAAAAAAACAATAACACACGCAGCTCACTGACTGGAGTCACAGGCAGATTAAATGCACCGCTGCAGAAATGGCACAATGGCATCTCATGGCAAAGGTCAGTGCTTGGCACAGATGAAACAAGCAATGAAACGGGGGTCCTCTCTAAAATATACAATACGAGAAAGTGATAAAACTGTTTTATTTTACTTCAGTTCATAATTTCCAGATGGCAGCCAGGAGAACCCACAAACACACACAGCCAGGCACACGCAACAGAGCACAGATTGCTCATTAGACCAGCAGGTCACGCTGGGCCCAGTTTTTGCATGCTGTGACTTAACAGCATTTCCGCATAAATCAAACAGTGCATACAACGTTGGACACTCCTAGTTCACAGGAGTGTATGTTTCCAGGCAGACCAACTGCTGAAGAAAATGTGCAACTGACTGTGACGTTGTCTCAGTCGGTTAAACTGAAGCTTTAAAAGTAGTGCTCGATGGTAAAAACTCTAAACATGTAAATTCATATCGCTACAGCATAGTCAAAACATCTGGGCCATTTGCCCGACACCATGAAAGAGTTTAATTGTTATCTAACCACAAAACATAATCTCATCCTGAAGAGAGCAACATAAGTGGATAAGTGGAAGCTACAGGGCATGTATGGGCATGTAGAGTAGAGGAAGTGGGGTAGGGAGAAGTGAAATACTGTCTTTGTGACATTGTGACAACCTCTTTACAACTGCAAATAGCAACCTGTAAACATAATGATATGACATCTATGATAAATGACCATGGGAACTTGACTTAGGTACAGGAAAAACACAATTTTCATCTACAAACACTTGGGGAGAGGAGACAGTACCATAACAAAAGCAATTTAGAGCAGCGCTATTTTAGTGCTAAATTACCTTGGTTGGTACAGTTGGCATGTGTCTCATCACTGTAGTCTCCACAGTCATTGTCGCCGTCGCAGGTCCAGTATTCGGGGATGCAGCGGCCGCTGTTACATTTAAACTGGACGCTGGAACAAGAATGGCTGCAGCCTGCTTCGTCGCTGCTGTCCCCACAGTCATTGTCTGCACGTCATCACACACGAAATTTTTATGGTCACGTCTTGGATCGAATTTTAAAGTACAGCCTCTCAGAAGGGGAAGGGGGAGATGATACTCACCATTGTCACAACGCCAGTTGATATTGATGCAGCGGCCATTGGCGCAGGTGAACTGGGTTAGAGGGAAACAGGTTGGATACGCTGTGGAACAAGGACAAGAGAGAAGTGTATTTAAAAAAAATAAATGTATATATATATGTGTATATATATATATGCGCGCAATATTCAAGGAATGGCAACAACATGAAAGTCCAGTAAAGACTCACCGCAGGAGTCTGGTTCATCTGAGCGATCGCCACAGTCATCATCAAGGTCGCATGTCCAGGAGATGGGGATGCAGCGCCCACTGGCACAGGGGTATTGGTTGGGTGGGCATGTACGAGCTGGAAGAGAAGTATACATTTTCTCTCCATATATACTCACCTCTCCACTGTTACACACCTAAACTTGTTAGATTGTCTTCAAGTGTCTCAAGAAGTACTTAAATCAACCAATTTGACACAAACACCTCTCAGAGACCTTTACATGCTTCCTCCAGCTAATACAATTTTGAAGCAGCGTCACCCTCTGGCAGCTGTATTATTCTTCAACTTTTTCAAATCTTTTAGTATGACCTAATTTTTTTTTTTGTGAACAGTTATACATTTTCAAATTTAAACTCCATTTCTGTATGCTCTCTGAACTACATGCAAGCCAACTTATATATACCAGAGCAGGTGGTGTTTGATTCATCCTCATCATTTCCACAGTCATTGTCACCGTCACACAGCCATCGCAGGGGGATACAGCGGTTGTTTTGGCACTTGAATCGATCAGCTGAGCAGGTGTGCTGGTCTGGGGAAGAAACCGAAAAGATCAAATCACAGATAAAAAAATAAAAAAAAGTTAAAGTTAGCATTTTCTCATTTACTAAAGCTGTGTTTGATAAACTCTTTATTCTGCACATCAGTCCTCCAAGCCTTTACGTTGGTGACTTTAAATGAAGCAAATGAAGAACATCCAAGACAAACATGACATTGCTTCTTGGTATCGACTCATGAGGACAAAGTTAGTCACTGAAACTGCAGCCACGTAAACAGCGCATGGAAGGAGACAAAATCTTGGAAAGTTTAGTTTGCGCTCTGTCAGGTTGCATTAGCTAAGACCCTGAAACACCATTTTGTTTATCTGTGTGTTGCTTTGTAACCATGACAATAAGGCGGCACACTTACAGCAGAGCTCAGCGGCCTCATCGCTGTTGTCCAGACAATCGTTGTCCCCATCACACTTCCAGCGTTCTTGGATGCAGCGGTTGTTCTTGCAGGCAAACTCCCCAGGCTGGCACTGGGGCGGGGGCACGTAGGAGGGGTTGGCTAGAGTGGAGATCAGGGGTAGGAGCAGGAACAGATAGGCCATTGAGACAAGAGGCGAGCATCTGAACAAAAGCGTTTTAGTGCCCAAGTCTGCTTTTGTTAGTCAGCTCCTAAAGTTACAAAAACATTGACGGAGGTTCCTCAGAATTTCTCCGCAGGTTTGGACTTGTTAGCATTTAATATAGCTTGCAAATTGAAAGTACAGTGTGGATTTTTTTTTTAACTCATCTCCTGTCCTTGGTGAAACTTTTTCTACTGGTAAAGCAGCTAGGTACCTCTGCAAGTGACATTATCGCCATCAAGGATCTGATCATCAGCGCAGCCGCAGGATCTACCGTTAGGAATGGCAAGGCACAGACTGCTACAACCACCATTGTTAACTCGACATGCATTGGTTCCTACACAAACACAAACCAGGAGGAGAGGCAAAACTGTCATATCATACTTTATATTGATGGGAAAAATTAATGAGTAGAAGGGCATACCTTGCTGCTGGTGTGCATCATACACTCTGATCTCAAATATGGGTGGTCGCTCATTGCGGAGTAAAGTGACTGTCTTAGTGGCTTGGTCCAGTTTGTAGATGCTGCCACCCCGATACTCATTCCAAAACAGAAACTGTTTGTAGTGGCATAAGCCAAAAGCATGGTTAAGCTCCTGCCCCTCATACACCACCTGTTAAATCAGGAAACACAGAGGAACGCCATCTCAAATTCTGGTAGGACAAAATTGTAATCAAAAAACAAACATGGCATAGCCTCTGAACATCACCAACCTTTCGCTCTGTGGTGTTTAGGTAAACCAGCTCAATGCGGTCATAGTAAGCATCCACCCAGTACAGGATTCCCTGGGGAATGTCCAGACTCAGGCCATTGGGCCACAGAACTGTTTTGCTCGTGAGGAACACTTGGTGATGCGAACCATCCATCCAAGCTTTCTTGATCTTCCCCCTGTTGCTCTCTGTGGGATCCTCCTCCCAGTCAGTCCAGTACATCCATCTGGGAGACAAGAAGAGGTATTACCACATTCAAAAGCTAAGACATCTCTAGAGCTGAACTGGAGAATTTGAGCCCTCTTAAATATAGCTTTAGGCTGTGATGCTCTGTGATGAAACATCCCACAGCAAAACAAGAGGGAGTATTCAAAAAAAATTAAAAAAAAAAGTTGCCAGCTCCCACACACATAAATGTGACCAGCAAGTTAAACAAAAATCTACAGTGCAAGCAGCCCACACAGCTGCAAGTCACTCAAACTATACTCTCTGTCAACTGAGTGCTGCTGCATCCAAACATTTATCAGGAAAAGAATATTCATTAAATTAACAAAACCCTCCCCGGTCGAGAGTCTCACCCATGCTGGGGGTCCACAACAATAGCTCTGGGATGGCTCATCTTTCCCTCAATGAGGGTCTTGCGGGTCTGTGAAGCCTTCTCCAGCCTGGCAACACTGATAGTCTTTTTAGGCCCATCATCTGTCCAGTAGAGATTATTTCCCATCCAGTCTACTGCTAGCCCCTCTACAGTGTGGATACCTGAAATAAGCAAAAATAGCCAGTGTGAAAAGAAGCTACTGGCTGGTCAGTCTGGCAGAATCAAGAGAATTTGATCTGGAATAACCTGACTGAATTATTTTCAACCCTAAATTCTTTATAGCAGCCTTACCGTCCTTTAGTATGATGTCTCGATCTGTGCCATCTATCTTCTGCCGACCAATGATGTAACTGGTTGCATCAGCAAAGTATATGAATTCACTGGCGGCATGGAAATCCAAAGCTCGGGGGTTCATTAGGTTCTCGATTGGAATCATGTACTCATCGGGCACTTTAGCATTCATGTCCATGCCCCTGATGACTCCAGGACGACCCTTGCCGTACACCAAGAACAACTCGTGGTCTGGTTCTGCAGAGAAGCATTGTAGGTGATTATTCTGTCATGGATTTTGACCACAAATGCTTCACTGCCATCATTGAGCATCAATGCCACAACAAATGGGAAGTTGTCAAATGGATTTTTTTTACTCACTCTTGCAGGATTTGCCATCGCTGCCGAGGCTGAAGCCGGAGCGACAGCGGCAGGTACGGGTCTTGTGGCTGTTGCTCAGCAGGCATATGTCGGAGCAACCTCCAGCCTTTCCAAACTGATCCAAAGCACACGCATGACTACGCACTGAGCAGGGAAACAAGGGCACAGACACAACAGTTATGTAAAGATTTGTATTCAAATAAATTTGACTTGCAGCAGCTGTTAAAAGTGTGGACGTGGATTAGAATGAAGCAGTAAGCCACGGCGTGCACCTTGAGGTTGGCGTCTCTGATGGTACACGTGCAGTGCGGCTCCCCGGTCTAACCGGGTCACCACCTGGAAGTCGGAGCTGTTGAAGCGGTTTACTCGAATCACCGTCGTTTTGGAGTTAAGGTTGCCTTCATCTGAGTTTGTGGCATAGAGATAGTTCTCAAACACAGTCAGACCATACAGATGCTCGATCTGAAATAAGTTTAAGGAGGAAAACATGGAGAAAAACAAGTAAGGTTGCATGTTAGATGGAGTATCTTCACATTTTTAGCAAAAGGGTTTGCTCATGGGTTGTGGACATAATTTTATCTCGAACACTGACCTGCAAATCCAGCTTAATTAAACTTGTCTATCAAATAATTTGTCAGTATCAATTCTGAGTTTTAGAAATGTGGAGAAATCTCTGGAAGGCAGAAAAACTAGAGAAACACAGAGAACGATGAAGAGCAAGCGTCTGAGTAAACTTGGCACAGGACAGCACAATGGCTCCACATCTGCTGTTAAGCAGAGAGGGGGGTCTTACTTTTATAAGGGTCTGTTCTGTGCAGCTCTCCTTTACTGTCAGAAAGATGTATGGGCTGAGATCATATTACCTCCTTCCACCTCTCACACAAATACACACCATCATCACAGTCCTGATTTCATTAAGATCATTACTCCCCTATAAGTTTGAGCCAAGCTCTACAAGGGCTTGACTAATACATTTAGCAAGGCACAAGCCAGGAAAATCACACACTCTTTAAGTAATATCAATCAAGGCAATAAAAAGGACTTATCCCCAGGAGAGTCTTAAACTCTTTGCCTAGATACGCAGGAGACAACTGGAAAAGTGCTTCGTCTCCAAACATAAGATTAAATCAGAGAAGATACAGAAATGGAAAACAGATGTTTTCATTGATGGGATGAATAGCATGTAGAGGCTCTCACCTATTGTTTGATAAAGTTCAACATTTTAAAATATATCTATAAGCCATTATTATTGACTGTTTTTGGATGTGATTAGGCGCACTTGTGGTTACACTGATCCAACCAGTAAATCCTCACCATCAGACCCTGGATGATGGTGTGCCGATTCTTGCCCTCATAGTCCACCACTTCGATGTAATCCAGGTAGGCGTCAGCCCAGTACACCAACCGGTTCACCAGGTCCAGAGTGATACCATGTGGGAAGACAATTTTACTGTCTACCAGCTTAGTGCGGTTTTGCCCATCCATGTCACAGCGTTCCACCCTCGGCGTAGACCCGTAGTCCGTGAAGAACACTTTACTGTAGCAGGAAGACGGGAGTGACAGAATGATGAAAATTATTGGGGGTTTCACAGAAAAGGAAATGCACTAGATGAATTTAGTTGACTACAACTGAGAAAACTGTATTTAACATTGAAATTAAGTAAAATTACTTAAAGACACTTGAAAGAAAAAAAAGAGAAATGATACTTTAAAAAGGAACTGAGTGTCAGTATCAGGAAACTGAAACAACAAACATGGAAGTATTTATGTCGGAAAGACGAATCCTGTCTAGTTCTCCGTCTTGAGAAAGTGATTTGATTTTCGCGTGCCTGCTTGGTCAGCATGATGCCTGATCATAAGACAGCATTTTCCTCTTAAACAGTGCTAAAACAGCACTGAGGGCTGCTAAGTCAATAGGCCCGGAGGCAAATACAGACCCCATCGCTGGATCGAGGGCAATGCCTTTAGGGTTGTACAGCTCTTGGTCCAGCAGGGTCACACAAGTTTTGCCATTCTTGTTGCAGACAAACACACGGTCGTCCACGTCATCCACAAAGTAGAAGTTTCCAGTCAGCCAGTCTATAGCCATCTGCTCCACATCTGATGGATGCAGGGGAGAAAAAGGGCAAGGAAAGCACAAAATAGAACCATTAAAAAAAAAAAGAAGAAGAAAAACACAGGGTCGTGGGAGTACAGTCATATAACTCTTACTCATATACCAGAATAAGTCCATGAGTGCCCACTATCTTGATACACAAAATAGTAGCATTGAATTAATGTTGGGTATTGTGTAATCTTCCAGGTTGTCCATAAAGGATTAAGGAATGCAGAGCACAGCTGAAGACAAGAATTACAAAAAGAGACACTCTTTTAAAGAGTGAGCAGTGAAGTCCTGCACTTTAAACTTTCTGAACTCTTGACAGTGAACTTGAGAAGTACTGTAAGACAGAGGCTAACAGAGGCTTTGCTCCTGGATGAATCTGCAGACATGCTCTTGAATAACTTTTTTTCCCCCCAATTTCAAGTACACCATAAGGCTGTTAAAATTTTATTAGTGAAATGGGGTTAATGGTTGACAGCAGAGATCAACTGTGAATAATTTCTGACTGACCAACTAATAGGAATTTTCATGTAAAAATCAAAAACCTTATCTCTGTTGAAATTAAATGACTGCTGATGAGTCAAAGAGATCCAAGAGCAGTTAAAACTTGTTAAACTTCATTCTTCTCACAGAAACCTTTAGGGATTAATGTTAACATGGGCTAAAGTAATGTGAAACTCTTGCAACACCTCTCACGAAGGATGTCAAAATATTGTATTCCCTTTAAGTCAGTCTAAAGAAAGAGACGCTTTGCAGATGGAGATAATGATTTCTGATCGGAAGAGATGATTGCTTTAAAGGTTTCCACCTTATTTCATTTAAAAGCAGACCACTGTGCGCGCGCGCGCAGACACACACGCACGCACACACACACGCGCGCGCGCACACACGCGCACACACACACACAAACTCACTAATCAGACAGAAGATCAATGTGACCACACTTGTTTTTGTTTACATATGCTCCCATTAATCATCAAGTGTGTTAACCTAAGGTGTGTCTTTCCAATCCTCTGTTGAAGTTTTCATCTCTTCATTTAGATTAGAATCTAAATTCTAATAGCTCTGTCACACTAGAGCAAAAGTAGGGTGACAAACATCTTGCAACTAGGGGAAGGAATAAAAATCAAATAAAAAAATAAAGAAATAAATTGGTGGTTGCTTGGTGATAGTGTTGAGTTTCTTTTTGCAATCAGCGACCAATTGCGAAAAGCTGTAGTGACCGGCTGGTTGCCCACAGGCTGAGAATGAAACACCCTCACCCTCTGGGCGACCCTTCTCAATCGCAAGGCGATTGCACCTGGTCACCAGATGGGAGTCAACTTTTCTCTGAACAATCACAGGATGACTCAGATCGACTGCAATCACTTGCAGACAGACTGGCAAAGGTTTGCCAATAACTGCTGTCCATGCAAACAGTTTGTTAACATGTTGCAATTAGTCTGAGTCTGCCTGTGCTGATGAACACAACTCGTCTGACGCATCTCTTTTGGAACAGAGGACTTGAATCAACTGGTTGCTAGCTGGTTAAATTCTTGTTATATTCTTAAAAATCAAAGCAAGGTCGCTGAGCACCTAAATCATTTCGCAATTAAATCATCATCCTGCAGCAACTATGTTGCTATGTTTATTTCTGAATTTCTGTTTCAAATCTATGAGGTAAGTACTCTGCAAGTAGTTAATGTGACTTTCTTTTGATATAGAAGTCAACAGATTTGCAACAGACTACAACAGATTTGTGATTTTTGCCAATTTAATCACAGTTAATCGCCATATTATCAAAAACAGATTGCATGTAATTGCCAACTTGACCCCATTCAATCTCCTTGGACTCAAACCATTGTTTTTGGTTGGAGACTGCAGCATGATCAAAACAAAGGGAAAAATCAAAATCAAAAGGGACAACTTTGAGTTGGGGTACATGCAATAACACAACTGCAAGTGAGCCAGCAACCTTTCCCAAAGCTTTGACCATTACAGAAATGCCTGCACTGGAACCTCCAGAAATGCTTCAGTCGACCTACTAAACCTCCACAATGCGATGCCTATATGGGATTTGAAGTTTGCTTGTTGCAAAAATGTAAATACATGAGCTACAAAGAAAAAAAAAGTCTAGCCAAAACAACCTAAGCAAGTAGCATCAGTCCAACAGTCCAGGATGTTTCATAAAAAAGGGGGACCAGGATTTTGACAAAGGAAAAAGTTTCTCATGAAGTTAAAAGGGATAGTGATATTCCCATTGGTATCTATTCTAAAACCTAACTCCTCTAAAGAAGTCCAGCTGGAAGCCTGCCTGCACAAGGCATTGATTAGATTCATACACCGAGTAGAGACACAGTTGTGCAACCCAGTGACTGCTGCGTTGTGTAACAACCTACGGAGCCCCTTATCCACAGAGCCAGGCAGTCTGTTGACGTCTCCACTGATGCAGCTTCTGGTAAATGGAAAATTTGCTGGGAAACTGAATGAACCCACCTCTTTCTTCTCATCTAACCACTCTACCCTCACAAGCCCCCTTTTCTCTTCCTGCCTGTAGCACCTACAGCTTCAACTATTCTGAGGAAAGGTTTAAAATAAATAAATAAAATTTAAAAAAAACTTTACATACAAAGCCACTGCCTTAGCAATTCTTCAAACTAGACAAAAGAGTGCCTATATTTACATGTCAGTGCAAAGCAGGAAAGATCATAATTTTTCAGATTTTATAATCCTCTGTGTCAAAAAGATCCTATTAATCTGCACTAAAATGTCGCTGACCTTTCAGGAGTAGAGTTTTGGAGTACTACGATGCTGCTTTTCTACCGAGACCTGACATTTGACCTCTATTTAAGACGCAGTAATTCCTGACAGTTATATGATGGCAAATTTCCCACTGGAACAAGTAAAAAGGAGATGTAATTGCCTAGATAGGAAGATGTGATGAAAGACAAAAACCTTCCATGAAACCTTCTTAAAAAGACGCCCAAACAGCAGAAATTAGAAGGAGAGAGGAAGACAGACTGAACAACGGAATGACAGACGTGGGGAGACATGCTGGTCCCTGCTGTGGAGTTCCACTCAGGGGGTGGGGAGGATGGGCTCCCCTTTTATCTTCCCAGTTGGAGAATTAAACATGCAGACAGTGCAGGCCACATCTGGAACCTTTGTACACTTATCCGCTCTTCTCTTTCAGGCTCTCAAAAGCTATAAATCACCCGAGTTCATGTGAACCCTGCATTAACCCTACACCTATCCCTAGGTCTGCCCAGCTTACTTCTATTAGAGCACCTGATCCCTGCTTCTACTGAGCAGAACAGAAATAAGCACTTTATACACATGAATTCCAGAGTCCAGTGATTCAGGTCCAGATATTGTGTGCAGCTGCCTTTTCACACATGTAGCAGTCAGCGGGAGATTGTCCATGTCAGAGACATACTTACTACCTGAAATACTATGTTTGGTTTTGGCGATGTGTGCTCCCTTTGTAGATCGCGCAGGAGGCAGGATAAGGCACACAGCAGCGTGCACACTTCCTTACTGTGTATTCTCTGGACAATGACCTGCTTTATTAACTCATATGTATATTACACAAACCTTGCACTAGGTACCTGGAACAATAAAATTTGTTTAAAGCCTGGTCTGACACATTCAGGTATTTGGATTCTCACATACAGTTCCACTGGGCAGCATCTGGAAAAGTTCAGAGCTGCGGGAAATATGTTAAAAACAGCTATAGTTAACATGTTTGGACCAGTTTTATGGGCGTATTTTGAGTTCAAGGAGGTCATATGGGTGCTAGCTTATCTGAAAATGCTATTTTTAAAAAAATATATTAAGAAACAACAAAGTAAAAAGCATACAGAGGGAAAACAAACAAATGAATAGACAGAAATGTGTTTAGTGGTGAACAAAAATGGGTGGAAAGTGTAAACCTCACTTCATAAAGCATAATATGTTACTAAGTAATGGCTGCATGTGTCAAAGGTATTTTCTGCGTGCGTGCATCCGAGAGAGAGAGAGAGAGAGAGAGACAGAGAGAGAGACAGAGAGAGACAGAGAGAGAGACAGAGAGAGAGACAGAGAGAGAGAGAGAGGAGAAGAGACTGACTATGTTAAAGTGACCTGACTGGACATGATCTGAGATGGCAGAAGGAATGTAAAAGGTGTTCAGGCTGACATAAACCAACAGAAGAATGTATTGATATGACCACTCACACATACATATACTGCTCCAAGATTCATCGGATCACTAGCTTCCCTCATTTCATCATTCCCCTTAACTTGACTTCCGTGTTTCTCTCAGCATCACTAACGCAGAGTCCCATATTTATCCAAGAGCTGTCAGTGAATTATCATAAAGAAGGTTTAATTATGCTTCATTAACTACCACAATACTGCACTGAAATATAAATATTTGGGGGAGAAATATTGCCAGTGAGCACACCACAGGTATCTTCAGCACGACATTTGACACTTGCCCAGTAAATTTATCTACAGTGTTTCATCAGGTTGATAGAAATGGAATCCAGTCACATATACCCCTGTACAACCCCCCCCCCCCAAAAAAAAAAAAAAAGTGTAATAACTTTCAAAATAAAAGGGTCCAAAAGGGAACCAAACC